>JADDOH010003590.1:0-172081 GCA_016648135.1 Agrypnia vestita | reverse complement strand
ATATAATAAGGTACTTATATTTAAGTATATTAAAGCTCATAAACTTTAAATAATTACTTTTCATTATTACCATTACTTTTTGTGACAAAACAATCAAGGTGTGAGTAATTCAAATAGAGATTTTTGTCAAAAGTTTATTTTTGTACCGATTTTTGTGTTCATTCCATTAACGTGCTTCGAGTGGCTGATTTGGTTAAAAATATGGGAAACATTTTGAGAACAACTTCACGTTATCCATTGGACTGAGCTGTGCAAAAATATATTGATTTCACCAGGGCGTGATGGTGCACATTTCATTTGATTAAATTACTGCACACAGTGAGAATGGTTAGCGTCGTAATTAAATAATATTTCGACGGACAGTACAGAATTCCACTCAACTTGAATATTTTCAATTTAATATCGTGTTTATGAACAATTCATAAACACTTTTGAATTTATTATTTTATGGGCTAACTAACCAACTTAAAATTACTCTGTTTCTCATCAAGGAAAGGCAGAAAAGACTCCATATTCGCGTGTCTCTAATATATTGTTCCTACCTCTTTTACTTTCCCATACTTTTTTGAATCCTTTTTTTAATAATTGATTTTGATTTATTTTAATTTTTTTTGTAAAATTTTATAGATTGCAGGTTTTTGAACATCTAATATTTGGCAACCCTAATTAGGGTTAGCCGTTTTTTAATATCCAGCTTACCCAACTAGAAGTTCTTTAGTGGACTTACTCTGTTATTGTTGCCTTTTACCTACAATTGCTTCATATAGGTACCTATTTTCTCTACCATCCTTTCCTCATTCATACGTTTCATTATTCACTATATTAGAGAAATTGTGTACTACTTTATTATAATTCAGTAATTTAAAACATTTTTCAATATGATACAAATGCATACATACATTGTTGCACCAACAAGAAATAATGATGTTTATATTTAAACTATTTTTCAAAAGAATCTAAGAGCTGGACTGTTGGAAAAAAGTTCACAAATATTTTATTTAATATTCAATATTATAAGAGCTGGTGAAGGCTTTTTTATTTTTATGCTGCCACTTACGTACCTTACCAATCTGTTATCAAAACAGTTATTCGAGCAATCATAACATAAACGTATAAAAGCAAAGGCAGCAAATATCCAATAAATTAAAAAAAAATGGAATGCATTCACCGAGGATTACTAACATAAAATGTACTGAATTTCAGATGTTATGTATGTATGCCTTCGACAATCATATTTTCTATTAAATCATAGGCTATGTTTCCTATAAAATCTAGAATTTCTTACATTATAAATTAGTAATCATCATTCAAATTCTTTTGGATATTGCTGCCTTTGTTTTTATATTCCACATATATTATTCATACTCGTAGGTCCAAAGCTTTCCTCATACCAATTTAATGTAACTACATATTAATAAAATTTGCACGAATTTTATTCCAATATTTTTTTATTAATATAATTGCACATGCAGTGTCATTGTATAATGAATGAACTTTGCCTATAAAACATTCTTCAAGAAATTGTATAAAATGTTTGTTTTTATATGAATTTCTATCAAACTTCTGAAATAAAAAATTATTTAACACGTTTACATAAAATGTTGGAGATTTTTTAGACATCTTCCTATTTCTTCTCTCTTCTGGCGTTTGAATTCAATTTTGTCCGACCGTTTTCATATTGTCATTCATCCAGGTCAAGAATACGCCCCTAGCGATACTTTATTGTACATGTTTCCGGTTCATTACCACTTCTTATATTTACAATTGTAATCCGGTCATTGGCTTGATCATTGAGCGTCGCAATTCTCTATGTCAGGTCAATTGTCAAATGAAGACTCCTCGGGAAATACAACGAATGTAACTTTTTTGTGAAACTGACCTTTTAATGCCATCTGTTGAATTTTTGGGGTATTATTTTGTATAAAAAATCAGAATCAGATATAACCGTCCTGGTCCGCTGTAATCTTTCAATTTATATCTGTTTATCCAACGCAAGAAACAGGAATAAACGCCCAACGAACGTCAAGAAACGTCGTTGTCAATTTGACAGTACATACATACATATAATATGTTTATATAGTAATGAGTTGATTCAATATTTTTATAAAAAGAACATTAGTGAAAGAAATATGGACTTTGAAACTATAAAAAACTGTTTTTCTCTAAATAAACATTTCTTGACATTCATTGTTTTTCCGGAGAAGTCTTCAAATGACTTCGTCCGTTATTCAATCAGTAATGGATATCTTCATCAACGACCTTTTCATTGCAAATCAGCCACTCTTGATGGTGCATTGAGCTGGATATGAAGGCTTTTTTATATATCTTTCGCATGTTCGAATACATTATTTTGAAGATATTGAGTTCCATGCGTTTACTTTGATAGATGTTTCATTTACTGTTATAATTATAACACATAAATATGTTTTAATCCTCTTACTTTACATTTGTTTATAATTCTGGAATATTAAAAACATACGAGTACAACTTAACACAGTGGTTTTGTGGCCCTTGAATTCTCAGGATCAGCTGCACGATATTCAATTAAGTCTTTTGAATTAGATTTTTTTTGCCATGGTATACATGTCATTCAGCCAAAGTCCACCCAATTACCGATGGACCGGTAGCTACGGAATTTTTGAACACCATATTTTACCATTCATCCTGTCTTTCACCTCAACAGTAGGTACATAAGATACAAGAAAGCACGGTCAATTTGGGATCGAAGTTATTTGCAGCCATAGTTTGTTTTTCATCCAATTCATCAA
Source organism: Agrypnia vestita (assembly GCA_016648135.1). Classification (NCBI taxonomy): domain Eukaryota; kingdom Metazoa; phylum Arthropoda; class Insecta; order Trichoptera; family Phryganeidae; genus Agrypnia; species Agrypnia vestita. The sequence continues at coordinate 169,313 of JADDOH010003590.1, read as the reverse complement.
AATCATAATCTCACAACTTTAACGTAAAATCCATCAATAATGTAATTTTTATTTTACAAAAATTGTAATAAATTGACAATTTATTATAAATTTACTTTTAATAATATAATTTCAGCCACATGAAACTAGAATTGATTACAAGATTAAATATGATGAAGACGTTAAATTATAAAACAATATTATCCTTAAAATAGTTTTTTCTTTTAATTTAATACAAGGTAGAAATACAAATCTTACATACTAAATTGACTTTTTTTTAGACTTTTTTAGCCATGTAGACCTCATCAGTGAAGAGAAGCTCTTGAATCTGATAAGGGAGCCTCAGTTCTTATTTTTTATATAGGTAGGTACATAAGTGAATTATTTAATAATACGGGTGGTAGAAGATAATGAATAATATTGAATTATTTTGAAAAAAGCTCTAAGTTTAAACGATTTACGAAAATGTGAAATTATGAAAAAGTGAAAAAAAAATGCTTTTATAAAAAGTGACAAAAAAGAAAGGATATAATTAAAACATGGGGTATTTTTTCTTCAGCTCCGACAATAGCTTGCACAACCTTACATTTAATGTGAAATTCTTTCTTCGCGTGAACGAAAGGAAAGTGCCCCACGCTTTTTATTTTGTTGATGTACGCATTTATTACAATCGCTCTTGGTACCTACTGTGACTGTTAATTTTTTTTTATTCATTTTTATAAAAGATATTTTTTTGTTAAAAATCATTAATAATTCTAGCAAGGTAAAAACCATAATTAAGAAAAAAATCATGATGCAATAATAAATACATAGATTTGACAAAAAGTATGTTTTATAAAAATGTCCTTAGGTTTTCACGGCCGTTCAGAATGATGTCACATCAGCCCTGATGATGGACCCTGCAATGGGATCCGAAACGTTGGCCAGAGAGGTCACGTATACACGGCAGAATATCCCAGAAAACTATACATAGAAGATGTTTTATAAACATTATCATTTTTTATAAAACATATTTTTAAAAATTGATCATTTTCCTTATAAGTATGAAATATATTTTCAATATGAGTGTATATTTTCGTACCAATATGCCCCCATATATTCGCCTGCTATACGTCAGGGTTTTAACTCGTTGTGTTATTGTTTGGTGGCAAAGCAGTCGTGAGAGCGTTCCGCGGGTTTGTGCCTCCGGGTACTCGCCTGCTACGGCCCGTCAGGGTTTTAACTCGTTGTGTTATTGTTTGGTGGCAAAGCAGTCGTGAGAGCGTTCCGCGGGTTTGTGCCCCCGGGTACTCGCCTGCTACGGCCCGTCAGGGTTTTAACTCGTTGTGTTATTGTTTGGTGGCAAAGCAGTCGTGAGAGCGTTCCGCGGGTTTGTGCCCCGGGTACTCGCCTGCTACGGCCCGTCAGGGTTTTAACTCGTTGTGTTATTGTTTGGTGGCAAAGCAGTCGTGAGAGCGTTCCGCGGGTTTGTGCCCCCGGGTACTCGCCTGCTACGGCCCGTCAGGGTTTTAACTCGTTGTGTTATTGTTTGGTGGCAAAGCAGTCGTGAGAGCGTTCCGCGGGTTTGTGCCCCCGGGTACTCGCCTGCTACGGCCCGTCAGGGTTTTAACTCGTTGTGTTATTGTTTGGTGGCAAAGCAGTCGTGAGAGCGTTCCGCGGGTTTGTGCTCCCGGGTACTCGCACGCTACGGCCCGTCAGGGTTTTAACTCGTTGTGTTATTGTTTGGTGGCAAAGCAGTCGTGAGAGCGTTCCGCGGGTTTGTGCCCCCGGGTACTCGCCTGCTACGGCCCGTCAGGGTTTTAACTCGTTGTGTTATGGTTTGGTGGCAAAGCAGTCGCATTTGTCTTTATCGGATTTTTCCAAGAAAAATAAAAGTTAATTACGGATATTACATAATGTTACACAGTATAATCTGTTAATAATATTACTAGGAAATATAAAAAATAATGTTTCAATGTTAAAAAAAAAGGTTAATGTTAATCGTGATAGTTTTCAATATTTTTCTTAAGTAACCCAAAGCTCAAAACTTTTAACAATAAATGTTGCGTATTGATACAAATATCTTATTCCGAACAACTTTTTGAGGAAACCATTATTCAGGTCTTTGAAAAAACTTCAATTTTGGCCACATTTGAAAATTGATCTAAATCTCTCTCTGTCAAAATATATTACATTGCTCTAAAAAAATGTTTCTCATGTGAAATATGGCAGTATTCGTAAGAAAACTACTGGTTTATTGGAAAAAAATTCAATCGCGTCCTACGCTTCTGAAACATTTCTAGTGTAACGAGTGTATCAATCAAAACAAAGTAATCAATTGTCCTATTGTATTTTTTTAATGATTTTAACGTACTCTTACGAATGTCTGCGCTGAAGTGGTAAATGTTTTTCTTTTATAAAAAATTTTATAATTTATTGAACAAGGTACATGTTCATATAAAATAGAAAGAAATACACTGTCCTAGAAAAATCAAATCAATCATAAATCTAACATAAAAATTTCGTTGTCTGTCCGTCTGCCCGTAACTGTAACGTCCGTAATTTCGTTCGAATTCACGGCTAAAAACGCGTGTTGCTACGGCCGCCTGTCCGTGGACAGCCAAAACGATACTACATATGTACACTCGGACTTAGCAAAGACGGGAACCGATGTTCCGTAATTTTTAATGGGTTACATCTCGTACAGAGTATTTTTTTTAAATTAGGACCCAATCCAGTATTTTTATTCTTAAAAATACTTGAAAAATATTTTGAATATGAATATGATCAAAAAAAAGTTATAAATTAAAATAATTTTCAGGCGTATTCTAATTTTTAATGTTATCGTGGAATCATGGCTTTGGGAGGCAAATGATATACTTAAAATTAATTAAAGTTTTTTTAATTATACAAAGTACAAAGGACACGAATTTAATGGTAGCACTTTTCTTAATGCACTCTAATTTTTCTAAAATATTCACTAAATTCGTTCTAAATTTTTATCACTCCTAAATAACTTGTTCTATATACTGATGCATGTTATTTAATTTGATCAGGTTCGCACTAGAAAACTTCTCGCTCACCGGTAGGTATTTTTTAGATTTAATATCCTTGTAATGCACACACGTGCTGGACGCAACGCGTTCCGTTGCTGTCTCTGTCTGTGGATTTCTATATTAACTCTGACAAACTGAGTGCGCAGTAGCCGGTCGATCTCTTTTTATAGGTATTATCGCCTTCTCGATGTTTTCAAAATCCGGTGACCCATTCGAGAGATTGTGGTAGTGCGTAATTGCTTTTGTTTCTACCATTTCGTGACAATAATTTGGATGAATACTATACACACCGGTAAATACATAGAAAAAAAATAATATTCCTTCATACTCTAGTCAAAATATTGAAGTCTCATTACCAACGGCGACATGTTTAATATTTGCTTTTGTTTATATATGTTTATATATTTATAAATTATTTTATAACATTTACGAATTAAATTTCTGTTTATAATGTAAATGTTATATAAAAAATAAATAAATTGAATTGAATTTAAAATAATCTATCTATATGCAATTTGAGAATGACAAATTTCAACCAGAGACTGCAGTAGCATAATTAATATTGAACTAGCAGGAAAGCAATCGGCTTCGCCGATTGCTTACTGCTAGGCCCTGCGGGCGGCTAATTGTGTTTGCTGTGCAGCAAACACAATTGTTTACCTATGTCTACGTCAGCCGCTTCGCGGCCAATTGTATCTGGAAAATTTCCATTTTTGCTATTGTGGCCGCTTCGCGGCCAATAACGGTCGTCCCGCGGCCAATTGTGTTTGCTCTGCAACAAACACAATTGATTTCCTAACTGTTACAAAGTTAATAGAATTTGATAATTGGCCGTATTTTGAAGTAAGCAATATTTCTTTTTTTGTTTCTTGACAGTTACTGTATAATATTGTGATGCTGTCAACTCTGAGTTTTTAAGTTTGGCTGGTTTAAAAATAATGAATTCATCAACATTGAGGAGAAAAAAATCAGGTTTTGGTGTCTATGGTAGCTGTCAGTGACAGACAAAATTTCAGTGAAAAAATCAGGTTTTACTGTCTATGGTAGCTGTCAGTGACATACAAAAAATGAAACAGCTGTCGAATTCTTCTTTGTATTTATTTTTATCGATAAAATTACAGCGTCTTATTTATTAATAAATTACATAGCATTTTAGTTTAATGATTATTGATAAATGAATGTATTTTAAAAATATATCATTTTGTAGTCCATTTCACGACCATCATCTTTAATACTATCCACATAATAAAATGTAAAGATTGGACCTTCTAAACGCCCGAGTACATCTTCGTTAATCAATCGAGCATGTTCATTCTTTGGACACAGTATCGCTCGTTTACTCATTAGGGGAACATCCGCTATAGAATGTACTTCATTATATATGCTTTGAACAACATTTTGACTTACACTTTCATTTGGAATAAGCACTGATGACGCATACTTTCCTTCCACAGGAGGCAGCTTTCCATCGCCTAAATCTAAAAGCCACTGTGTAAATGAATTTTCACCTTCTAAAGCGGGGACATTAGTTTTCAAATTGAAAATAGTAAATTTTTCCAATGTTGGCTGTTTTTAATAGATGTCGCTACTAACTGACCGCGAGAAGCCCTTCGAGAAACTGGTAGAATTTGTCTAGTCGCCGCCCAAAATGATTACTTTATTGCCAAAAATATCATTATTACCCATTATATCGCGCAGAGTACGTTCAATTATATCTAAAGCTATAACTGGCGCCATCGGTGCTTCATCCCAGATGATAACATCAGCTGCACTTATAATTGCACGGTTCTTGGATGTCACTCTGCATGTTGTGTTATTCTATAAATCAAGAAGTAAATTAAAAGCCATGTGACATGTACGTCCACCTGGTAATAAAATTGCTGATATTCCTGTCCAAGCAACAGATAAAACTTTCTTAGATCTTCCTCTTCCAGTATGTATAATAGTCTTATAAAGGAACGTTTTACCTGTGCCACCAGGACCGTCAATAAAGAAACATTTTTTTGTTTCAGGTACATCTGAAATTTTTTACTTAATATACTGTCGAAAGCACAATGTTCTCGATTGAGTTTTCCAGCCATCTCTAACCCTAAAGAACTTTCTAATGCTAAATTAATATCAACCACTTCATTATAAGTATTGCTGTAATCTGGTCCCGGCAAACCCTGTGATGTGCAAGAAGAATTTTCATTTATTAATGCCTTTTGAATATACAAAAGAGAACAATTTTGTGCAATTTCTGCAGTAGCACCTTGATGAATAAAGTCTTCTGACATCAAATCTTTGAAATCGTTCCACAGCTGCAACGGATCTGGTGGGAGGCAATGAATCATTAATAAGACAAATAGGTCACGAAGAGCTTTGGGCATCATATACGTTGAAGCTTCAGCCATGCAACGCTGCCATTCTCCAATATCATCGATGAGTCCTAATTCTCGTACTGCATCACGAAATGTAGGAAGTAGACAACCATTAATAGTCCGCAAAGATTCAAAGGACGTAGCGCCAGTCACTTGTAAAAGAATAAGTCTTAAATGGTATAATTCTATATTTCTAGGAGAAACGGGGGACATGCGACCAATAATCTTGTCCCCGCCACATTGCCTCTTCTTCCACTGCTTATTGCTAGAAAAAACATAGAAATTAGTTAAATCCTGATACTTAATATTACATGCCTCATTATCTTGTTGGTTAAGTTTAAACCATGCAGTTAATGTTGTATTATTTAAGGCTGTAGAGTCCAACCAAATTCACCTGATGGAAATAACAATGGAAAAACCATCGGATCTAAATGTTTTGATAACATATTAATACGCTGGAGACCTCCTACATTCTTAGGGTGAACAGCAAAATCTACGTTTGGCGGTAACCTACCTTCGTAATCTGCTACATACACAATGGCGACTTCATTATTATTAAATGGAGCATTATACCTTCTTTGGTCATCTAACGAAGAACGCGTAAAGAGTAGTTGAATATTCCGCATCTGGCCCCCGTGCTCTGCAACTATAGATTCTTCTTCCTCAACCGCTTCTTTCAACCTTTTGTATTGGAGAGCATATGGACTTACACGACGGATGACATTATCAATAGTTTCCATTATATTTTGTTGACATCTAAGGTTAGACGGATGGCTCATACGTACCCTGACTGCTTCATCCGCATCGTAAACATATAGTTGCGCATATGCCGGCACCTCTCCATCACTCTGCAAACTTCTAGACGTTCTATGATATACTTCACCTGAAATTTTTAAATAATACGGGCCTACACCTGGTATGTCACTTATTTGCACTCCGAAAGATGCAAATGCATTAGCACAGTTGTACTGCACATTTAAAATAAGATTTCGCATTTCTTCCTTCAGCATACACTCTTTGCCTAGCATTTTTACGTTCCCGCTGGTCAGCATTCCTTCTTTCACATTCCTCTTCTGTTATGTTTGACAGTCTACGTCTGGCATTTCTTCTTTCATATTGTGAACTCGAATCGCATTATCAAATTGCCGGTTTGTGATGTTGAGTCTTCCATCGGAATTCTGAAAAATAATAATATTTATGTATAAATACGGAGAAAATGACACGTAAAATGACATTCGCGCCACGCGCTGTGAGTCTTTTGAGGTTATATGAGAGACGTTTATGAATCTAAGGTTAAGTTCACTTTGCAGTTTAAATAAAATATAAAGCGTAATAAATGTTTAATAAATAAATGTTTTGAACGTTTATTGAAGCAAGATTAATGCAAAAACAATAAAAAGAAAAGCGTAAACGTATACTTACTGTCAATGTCATAAAGCGTCATTCTGTGGTATGACCAGCACAAAAATTCGTTGACTGCAATTACGTTGGCTGTTTTGAATACACGGATTTCACGAAAATATTTTAAAAAATCTATAAATTCCGATATTTTAATTTTCGATAATTTGGATTTGGATGTTTTTTGATATCAGTTTGTTCGTATTCCTATATTTTTTAATCTTTTTAATGTACTCTAAAATGTTTTTTTTTTAAACTGGCAACAGAAATTATCAGTATGCAGAAACGACATTGGTTGGAGTAATTAATATATAGATACTCGTAAAGTGAAGCAAGGTTTTTAAATACAGATTTTGGCAGATAACAGGTAAAACAGATAAAAAAAATGTGTGAGCATAACATTAAAATAAAAGATATCCGGTCGTATTATTATAGTGACCCGAATAAAATATATAAAATTCATATTTGTTACGATAACGTAAATGCCATTATTATTTATAGAGCTTTAAAACCTCAGTTGAATTAACCGCAAAAGCGTCTGGCAAACATTAATATGAGTGTATAGAAGTGTCCCACTAAACATATTAAAAAGTAAAGATTGTTATTTTGGACCAAATGTCACAATATCCAAACCTTCTTACCTACTACAGTGTACATATACAGAAAATATTTCAGGTTTGATACTATAATGCTAGTCTGGCGGTCGCTGGCTCTTAGTCTATAATAGTTCATCGCCCATCTGCCACTAAAAACGCTCACAGGTACCAAACACACACAATGTGGATATTGTTATACTCCTACTAATCCAATTAAACCCTCAGCTAAAACTATGTTTAGTTTCTTTAGAATTGGTATTTATTTTAAAAATAATTGTACCCATATTGTGAAACGATTAAATTACTATTAACAATTTAAATATTCCAACGCCGCTCAGAGCTGTGAGTTTCCGTAATCAATTTTTCTCCGAATAGTTAGCGCGGAACTTCATAAAATTTATTCTCCCAACTGTGAAAGTTGATCACCTAACACGGCAAAATTTCATAGTTTTAATTTGCATAATGTACAAGAGTTCTGGAACTTTCCGAGATATTTTTTCAAAGTTACGGAAACTGTGCTGAATATTAAAAAAAAATTACATGTCGACGTAGTTAACCAGCTTTAATTTATTTTATCTTGCTTAGTTACAACTTCATTTTTTTTTAAATAGCGATGCGATAAAATAGAGAAACACGGAATATGTGTCACATCAATATTCTTACTATTTTCAAACTGAGCTAAACGCTTGTGCTATGAAAATAGGACTAACTTGCTGATATGGAGTGAGATTCGAACCCGCGACCTTTGGATCACGAGGCGAGAGACCTTACCATCAAGACCATCAAGCTATTTATTTAAAAATATACCCATTATGATTATGCAGAGTTAAAATATTTCTTCAGAGCGTTTAAGCGTTTCAATTTTCACTTTAATAGTTATATTTTAATGATGATTTCGTTAATTTTAATAAACGTATTTTAGTTATTTTTTATTATTTTGGAACTGTAATAGGTTACAAGTAGGGATAACGAGTATAATGCCTGGGTATTTTCCCAACCCCAGGATAGCAGAATAAAAGAAAGCCCATCCCGGGATATAATATAAAAATTCAGTTACAAATACAATACTAGTTATTGATTAAAATTTTTGCTTAAAAATTAAACTACGTACAGGTTTCATTATGAGAACAGTATTTTATATGAATCTGAATTTAGAGTAATATTAAAATAAGGCACCTTGTGATGCAAATGTTTGATATTTTAACCGTCGATCTCTATTTAACCGTAAATCTTCTATATTTGTATTATTATTATAATCCTACAACGTACTTAATTTATGTAATCTTCATTACCTGCATTATATTATTTTATTTGTAGATTATAAATATAATTTTCATCGTGTTATTAAGTGTCAAACAAAACAATATAGAAATTAAGTGGGAAATTTTGTTGGAACTAAATGTTGAACAGTCTAAAATTCTCAATCAATCATATCGATGGTCCCCATGTATACCGTCTGTTCTGTTTTTTGATTTACTTTCTTAAACCATCGACTTCACTTTATATTTTCAGATAATGTAATAAACGTTTCCCTTAAATTTTTTTTTTTTTTGAAAACTTAATTAAAAAAAATTATTTAAATTATTTAATTATTTAATTATAAAATTATTTAAATTATTAAAAAAATATATTTAAATTTAAATATGGCTGGATTAATACAAATGATGTTTTTCAGATTCGACAATTTACGTAGGGACCATCAATATGGCACATTTAGTATTAAAAATAACCGACAGGAAATCAATAAGACTTCAGTGTCTTATTTTTAAGATTTTGGGTAGTGTTCTCAGCCTGAGAAGGTTATCGATACTCCAATCACTTAGATAGTTTCTCAGTTTAAGACCAATAGAAGACGCAGCAGAAAATTTTTATCAAGCTTTTTTAATTTTTTTCAAGATAGGGCCCTCGAATTTCAATTCAACGGATGTATATTTGGCCATTATTCAAATGTACATCCATTGAAATATGTTCTAATATTTTTGTATGGATAGAATTGTACTTCAAAAATTTAGTAGAAAGCAATAAATCATATTTAAAGAACACGTCATTTTATGTCTTCATTATGATTTTGTCGCCTTTTCCCCTGAATTACAAAGAAGTAGCTGCCTTAGTAGGTGGACCTCTGGCATTACGTTTTCAAGCTACCTTATTTGAGTTCTTTGTGTATTTAAAAGTAGTGGCTCCATTATTGGCATTCACACTACAATAATGTTACTCCTACTGCTACCCTCCCTTATCTTATTTCGACAGCCTGAATTTTTGATCTAACTTTTAACTTGTTATTGAAAAAATTTTTGATCTAACTTTTAACCTGTTATTGAAAAAAAACGACCTTGAAGATGACATCAAGTGTTTGTGCCCGTACGTACACTACATACATTGCAAAAGCGGCTATGTAATGGCTTGGGTGGGAGGTTATTTCAAAACGTCCTATTGTCTTGATCTTGCTCAATCAAATTTTGATATTATCCGCTCTCTGTCTCCGATACTCTTTGGCCTGCCACCTCTTTTTTCACCACTTATGTATATTATATTGAAAATATCAACATGCTACATCTACTGACAAAGGGACCACTGGCCCTGAAATATTTTGATATTTTCAATCAACAAATGGTGCAAACAAAATATATTTTTATTAATTATATTAATAATATCATCACAAAATCATTATACTGTTTTTGAAGAACTTTTTATTCAGTATGATAGTGGTTATATAATACCTACAATAGTTTATTTGCACGCCCGATATTATCTATATTTATAAAATGGCATTGATTTTTTTATTATTTCATCAATATTTACATTTGCTTTTACTTATTTTATTTCCTTTGGGAATAAGATTTGTTCTTTTCTAAAAAATTACACTAGAAATTTAATTTTAATATACAGTGGACTTAATTTTGAAATTGAATATAAAAAATTTCATATAAAATAAATAATAAATACAGGTATCCAATTACAATCAAATATAATGATCAGCTATTCAAAATAATCCTATGAAAGCTGATTATTATATAAAAATATTTAATATTTAATTCAAAAATAGGAAAGATCTATTAAATCAACCTAAGTAAAAGAAATTTATTGTTTAATAGAATTTTGTCATTTATTTTAACAATAGAAAATTATATAAATTCTGAACATTATATTCATCATACCTATTCTGAATATATTTACTCTAAAATGTAATTTTACTAAATGCGTTCCCCACAATGTTGTATATATGTACCTACTCGAACATAGACGTTTATATTTAATTAATGTATTATCAACAATCTTAGGTAAGCGTTACATTAAGCTTGATATTAATTAACCATTATAAATATATAATTCAATTTCAGAACGTAAATTAGTACATAGAATTAAAATGAATATTCACTCTACCGGTAAGATAATGTTCCTTAATAGTAAGTATATATTTATATATTTCAAATGGATAATTTTTTCTGTAATGTGTGTGATATAATTTTTCTTCTTCCAAATAACAAATTACATTCTTTATTTATTTGTCTTTGGGCGTTTTACACGTTTTAAGTGGCGCAACTTTCCTGCATCAACAACAGTCCCTACTATTACATGGGTCTCAACTAAGATGGCTTGGCAGGTCTTGCGAATGCCAAAGGAGTGACTACTTAGTGTTTCTACTTGACAACTCCGGAAGTCAACTCAGACTATACTCAAACACATTGTAAGAAGGATTATTTCATGACAGATATGAAGATTGCCTTCACTGATCAACAGGTGCAAGACAGGGGAAGACGGAAACACTTTATCGGTGAGTCCTGGACCTCCTTCGGATAAACGGACAAAGTTAATGATGATTAAATGAACGAAAATGAAATTGCTGTATATCTCAAAGGTAAAAAGTAGACCATTTTGTAAGTCATATAATATCACGAGGCAATACCCAAAATCAGTGTACGCATTTATCAAAAGAGACTGAGATAAAAAGTTTTCAGGGGTAGACTTTTCCTGAGGCAACCCGTCTATTTATATAATATATGTAGTATATATCATGTGAAGACTACTGCAACAGTATTTATGCTATCCAAAGGCTTTAGGTGAAGGTTTTAGGTTTATGTTTGTATTTCATACAGGGTGTACCAGAGCTGGCAGCAGAAATTTAGCCAGTAGACTCCTGCCAATGTCTAAAATGTTCAAGCAACCGTTGCTATGGAGATAAGCAACATCAAAGTTTGCATTTTTTTCTCAACATTTCTGACTTTTTTTTTTGCAAAAAGTTGAACTATCATTACAGTAACTTATATCGATTATGAAAAATTCATTAAATAAAATGATAAAAACTTTGTAAACAAATATATTATTTAAATTTTTGCAAGGTTTTTATATTTTTATTCGACTTGTATTAAAGCGAATGAATTTTTCATAATCGGCATAAGTTAGTGTAATGATAGTTCAACTTTTTGCTAAAAATAAGTCAGAAATATTGAAAAAAATTGCTAACTTTGATATTGCATATCTCCATAACTATTGATATTAGGTCATGATTGCTTGAACATTTTAGACTCACAACACAGGCATGGATCTATCGGTTATGTTTCCGCTGCTAGCTCTGGTACACCCTGTATAACCTATGAAATATCAAAGTTTTCGAATATGACATTCATTCTGAGTGAATTCCATTTGCACAATGTGCCTGAAAGAGTTGGGGTGGTCTAGAGCCGTCGCGACTCTACCCGCACACATCGAGCGATACCCACCAATCAGGGACTCGATGCGGCTTACCAGGCCCTGGTCACTAATAGGTACATCCACTTTATCGCCGACCATCTTAGCACTCGCAAGTAATATTTCACATCTGTAAATTATTACCAAAAAAGTACCACAGTTAATCGTGAGTATAATTTACGCTCTGTATCCATCTCTGCAAGCATCTCACACATACAACGCCACGTCACGTGCCGACACAAGATGATGCCTTTGGACAGGTGGGTATTTTCTCCCAAAAAATTTATACACACAAACACATCAAGGAGTCGAATTTAATTTTGGTTGATGTACCTTAATGGCAGAATATAATTTAAAATTGATTGATTTATAACGCGGCACATAATACGGCACTCCCGTATCGTCAACAGTTTGGCCTTCCAGATAACTTGATTTTTTTTTTAATTTTATTTATTGACGAGAGCTTTTATAAAAAATAAGCTAAAGTGTATTTTATATGAAAGAATACTTAAAACAATACATAGTGAATGCTCAAGAAATACAAAAGAAGAAAAATAATAATATTAAGTAGCACATTACTAAAATATAAATACAATATAAAGTAAACAGCAAATATATAACAAAAGCAAAAGCTTAAAGAATGCATAATATAATATAAAATACAAAAAATAATAATATAAAGTAGAAAGTAAGCACAACCTTAGAAAAGAATAATATAATAAAAAATGTACACAATAGTTAGTTATTTCAACCTATCAAGAACTGAATTAGGTACAATCCAATTATTTAACTCAAATCTGACTAGTAATCTTTCAATACATCTTTTAAAATGAATGACAGACATCAAACCATCGCGTGTCATTAAAATAAAACAAATGAGCCATTTCCTGAAAACAAATTTCAATAAATAAGGAAGAGTACATGTTTTAAATACTTTATTTAAAAAGAAAAGTGAAAACACAACTCATAAAAAATATAGCAAAACGTTTTTTTATTGAACATAGTGAATAGAATAAAAAAATCCGTTAAGCTGGTTTGGTTATTTTGGACAAATTAATGAAAAAGGAATAGTAAAAAATAAATATGACGCAGGTATTGACGGTGCCAGAAACAGAGGCTGGCCGCGGAAGACATTTGGCTTGATCAGGTAAAACTGATATTGGAACAAGCGAGAATTTATGAATGTGGAGAGACGAGAGTTGTGTTTTAGGATGGAACAATGTGGCGCTTTTTATTTTCTGTCTGCTCTTTTCTAAACATCTAGTGATGTTAAGTATTCTGAATTTCCCCATCATCTTCAAAAAAAAAAAAATTTATTAACAATGGTTTAGAAATTTTACGAATAAACAATAAAGGATTTCAGTGAGATTAATTATAAATTAGAAAAAGTATTAATAAATTAAGTATTATAAATAAATAAATACTTTTTTCATATTTATATTTACAATTTTCTTTCACATAAGCTACTCACCAGTTACCCAAATCACTTACAATTTTTATATATAGTATAGGCGTTATATTCTTATAAAGACACCATTGGTTCTAAAATTTGTTGATTAATCAGTAAATTGTGATATTAAATTAATGATTTTAAAAGGTGTATCGGTCTTTATGTCACTGAGTAATCACATTTATGTGCCTTGATTCAATGAATTATCGATAAGTATTTACAATTACATTTATATTAACATATCGGCAACTTTTTATATCATTATACTATTATTATGCATTTAACCACAACCGGATATCCATTCAGTGTTTCATGAGTGCCCAGTACTCGCATAAACAAGGCGATGAAATAGAGCAGAATGCTTTAATATATCACACACAAAGTGAACAGTTATTATGGCAAAGGGAATTGTTGGAATTCTAAGCGTTGAAGTTACCGCTGCTATGATAAATTTGTACATAAGCAACATGATTTATGAAAACACGTTTTGGAACAATAAACACTTCTAATTTATCAAAACTCTACAAAAGAGAATAGATCAAACTAGTATGTATTTCTCAGACAATTATTTAAGTATCCACCAGATTTTTTATTTGTTTAACATAAAATTCTGTCGCAAATAGCTTGTTGGTCTTGTGGTTTGGACACTCGCCTCGTGATCCAAAGGTCGCGGGTTCGAATCTCAGCCCAGACTAGCAAGTTAGTCCTATTTTCATAGCACAAGCGTTTAGCTTAGTTTGAAAATAGTAAGAATATTGATGTGACACGTATTCCGTGTTCGCATCTCTATTTAAAAAAAAAAAATTAACAGAATATACTCTATCAACTATCCTTATGTCGAATGCCCGTCCGTAACTTTTTGGAATTACGACATCAGCAAATGGTACCCATCGCATACCCAGGACATCTCCAGGGTGACATTTTTCAACTAACAAGCGGGGCCGTGCTGCTCCGCACCGGTTGCGTAAACCGTTGGGATCTGGCACGGCCGTTAGAACAAAGCCATTAGCTGTCCCCACCTTGAGACACGTCTTTATGCAATTAAAATATACTATATACCCATGTTGTGGTGATTTTATGAGCAATAGCTCCCATGTTGGCTACCCACTATACACCTATTATTGGTCATTTTATGAGCAACAGCTCCCATGTTGGCCCTAATCTTTCGCAATTCGGCATTTTTTTATGTTAAAGTGGTTATTCTCTCTGCGCTACTTTTTTTTAAAATTGCCTAACAGATTGATCCATTTACTATGTAAGTCACAACATTGAGGCTTGGAGACTTAAACTCATATGAGTGCAAGCCGCAAAGGGAGGCGTCCACACAAAACCGCTTCACTGTCATCAAAAGTAAACCACATAACACGAAACAACCGAATGAAATGTAATACAATAATATACATATATGTGAGGAAATACCGTAGAGATATAGTTAAACTAGGTACTGTGTCACTTTTCTGAAGGAAAAATGAAAAAAAAGTTGTGCAAAAGAGAGGACTCGCTAGTCTGAAAAACCAAACGCCAGCAGACATAAACCACGGTAGATATCAAGCTTACGACGTTATAGGAACGGATTAAAAAAAATTCAATCAGCGCACATCTCAGGCTATGCAACAGTCGCGCCACCAAACTACACGGTCTTGACATTTATATTATTTTTTTTATGTCCCGTGATTTTTCATGGGTATTTGGCTAGTATATTTCTAAAATGCTTCATTAATTACCTCTCCGTTACCTTTTATAACTTTATTACTTACTTGATTTTTAGATTTTTTAAATTTACAATATTGTAACGATTAACAAAATATACTCGTATAAATTTCTTAAATTGTTCATTTTATTACTTCTCCACTCGATCATTTAATTTTTCTAAACATAAAAATCTGCAAAAATTAACAGAATATAGTTGTTTACATGCCTTAAATTGATCGTTCGTTATTTATCTACTCGATTTTTTTAATTCTGAAACCAGAACTCCGTATTGAATACGTGAAATCTTGTTATGGCCTTGTTATGACACCAGGTCTATAGTTTCTAAAAAAAGAAACGAATTATTAATTTTATCTTTTTTACAAGATATGAGTGTAATTTTATTCATTGTTATTTATTCATGAATTTATTGAGGCCACTGTTACCGATATACCGTATTATGTATGTATTATTATTATCCATTAAAGTGGATTATATATTCACAGCAAAAGCTGTAAATTTTTAATTAAATTAATTAAACATAAATTTTAACAGTAATTAATTAATATTTTTATGACTTTATTACATGGAATACACTGTGTTTAAATTATTAATTTCAAAATAATATGGCGTTATTACGTTTTAATGAAATAAATTAATTATATTAATGTATTAAAAGTTGCTGATAAAATTTGAACAAATTTTATATTTTGAAAATGAAATTAATTAATTATTGCTTTAAGGCCAGTAAAAATATTTAACAAATTTTACAATTTAAGCTTACATTGTATATATAGATGTTCAAACATATACGTACGAATATGAATATAAAACCGTGGAATTAAATAACAAACTCACAAATTTTAATTACCGACACAAATAATTTTATTATCATGAAATATGTGAAGTCCTGTATTTGTATTACAAATTCAAATGATTTTTTTAATTGTCACATGAAATAATTTCACATCCTAAATACTTAATTCCCAGAGCTCTGCCCAATTCATAATGATATAACATGTTTATTTTACGAGAAAGTCTCTTCGTCATCGAGAAAAACCGCTGTACGACTTAATCTTAATTAAACAAAAAGATAAAACATTAATTTTTCTGGTTGTGATGTTTAAAATCCATTTATAAAAAACTAGGGATCCATGTCCGGTGTTGCCCGGGTACCAGGGTAAAAGAAATTTGTGGGGAGAAGGCGCCATTGTTTTGCAAAACTTCTCAAAAATAATGTTTCTGATTAATCCAGCCAGAAGGCGGGTAGGGATGCCGGGAGAGTAGACTGTACTTTTTTCCATCAGATTTGTAAAATGAAATGCCAGGTTCAGTTCTGTATGGTTGTTAATGTGTACGACTGCATTTTATATTTGCAACACAACCTTATATAAGATAACATAATAATTAAAATTCTATTAGATACAAAAATTTAAAATTTAAAGTATCAATCATCCACTTACATGTTTTCACAACATTTTCCGAACACTAAAATTGATAAAAAAAACTCACTCATAAAATCCAAGTATTGATTGTGCTCCCTTTCTTTGTAAAATATAACAACAATTAAAGACGAATAAAAACATATAACATAACACTAAACTTACAGTAAATTAATATATTTCTAAAATGCCAGATATTTTTATAAGACACTTCATGCTTTGAAGATTAAATTCTAAAAACATTTGTCAGTCAATTTAGATTTTCGAAATTCGTAGTGAAGTACCTATTATGTATACCGACGGAATAATTCAAATTTAGAAAATATTCCGCGACGTTATCGGGCCGCCGTTGCCAGTAATCAAACTTTTGTAATGATTCCAATTTGAAAAAAACATTAAAATTTCTATAAATCCGAAATTATACTATAATTACTAATTTTTTTTAACAAAAATTTGATAGATCTTCTTGATTGTCGCCACGAGTCTACTTGCCTAGTTTCAGCTCGATTGTATCAAGGGAAAAGGGTTAAAAATCGATCCAAAGTTTTTTCGACGGCAAGCCGGCAAGCAAGCAGACGCCACGAGTTAAAAGAAAGGAAGTAATTACCAAGAAAGAGGAAACAATTATTGCATATAAAAGAAAATGCGATTTTTTGTGACAAGAAAAACATGGAAAAAAAATTAACATAAAACATTTGGAGAACTAAAGTACGGTGACAACCCTTTTAAAAGGATAAAAATTCATTGGAAATTAACATCCTTTTAACGATGCCGATTCGGGCTACAACAAACTTGACTGTTGACTACTCGATAGACAATAAATAAGTCTGCAATAAAATAATAATAAATTACCTACATTCCTTTTATTTTATAATGATTAGGGGAGGGGGGATTGTCAAGGGGAGGGGCTATGGAATGATTTATGAATTAAATTTAAATAATTAAATATATACACTGAATATCTTAAGAGAACGTTTTTGAAACACGAGCACTGGCATTATGAAACGAATTTCTGACTGTTACTATACCAAAACCTTTATATTGAATGACGGTTCTGATGATATAATGGTTTTGGTAAACAGTGTTGACGGTATTCCGGAGTTTTTCTCCAACCTGTAAGAGTGAGATAGAAAATGGGCATCGCAATAAAACTTCAAGTAAACAAAAATTATGATCAGTGACACGTGTATCAAGGATGTTTGGATGTGGATGAGCCCTCCAGTTTAGGATGAGTTGAAGCTGTGTTGATGATGTAAAGTCACGATGGTTTTACAGAATTTATTGAATTGCAAGAGCACAAGTTATAAAGAATACAGTAGGTAAAAAGGTTACAAGTGAAAACGTGACGTTCGAGCCGTTCACTGGGGAAGTAAGATAATCTGTTTTGGATATTGCCCTTTATATAGTTGGTCGTGGACAAAGGAACCGCGGTGCCTTGCTTTTTGTGGCTTCGATCTGCAGCGTCCGCTGTTTGGGATTGCGATAGCTGTTCGTAGCATTTCTCTTGTTCGCGGCCGTCGCTCCCGTTATATTGTCCTACTTTTGATTGTGCTCAGCGCTTTCCGTGAAAAGCGCCCGACCTCTGTATCGAGGGTAACGGCCTGCCTTACTCGATGTCAGCATCTGTGGTAACTCATTATACGGGTGTATGTGTCTCGGGCCACCACAGATGTTTAATAACCGGTGAGGGATAATGAATGGCGGATATTAAGAAGAGAAACATGAGACATTAAGTGGTGGATTAAATGGTGGATATTAAGAAGAGAATCATGAGACAGATATTCTAAAATGGATCTGGCAAGACCAAAGCATACATAACCAGGAAATAAGATGCCACTAGTCAGACCCCTCATCTTTCCGGTATTTCTTTATGGTACTGAAATATGTATTTATTTCTTTATTCAGTTTTTGTATACGGATTACTACAATGCTGTGTTTATTGCCAGTTGGCAATTTCTTCCGTTTCAACCACACAGTTTAGTGGAACAATTGAAATAAATTTCCGGTATACAATTTTACGTTGACAAAACTAGCTCTATGATAACAAGACGAGTAGGAGATGGATGGGCAAAAGGAAGAGTTTAGGTTTTAGCAAAGGTAAAATTGTCATATCGCACCACAAAGTAACTGCCATATCCCTTTTTTTATATTTATATTTTTATATTTTATAACAGAATAATTGGTACATGATACATACGTAAGAATAATACGTTATTAATTAAGACTCTGCCCATTAAACGCGCCGATTTCAATGTATCTGTACAAAATTTGGACACAACACAACAACAACCGCAGAAAGACATTGAGTTTTATAAGTATATATTAAAATGAACTAAAAGATTCAAACTTATATACGTTCAAATCATTCCAATTACACTATTAACAATGATAAAAAATACGATATCTGAAAAATTAATTCATACTCATTAACTTTTTTTGTTATTTATCAAAATATCAGCGTTGCTTGATTATATCACACTTTCTTACATGTTGTAAACAAATTATTATTATAAAATATCCCGATTATGTTTTTCCCTTTTCGTTATCCAAAGCGAAATACGAGTACATACATTATTAGAATTAAATTATTAGTTTTATCCTGCCTAGATTATGAAATATTAGGTCCTTACATATGAAATTGATGTTTTGCCGTACTGGCAAATTTGATCTCAAATATCTTCTCTTTGGTTAGGAATTCCAAATCCAAATTTATACAGCTATTTACTCATGTATTTGTGTTTTGAAAATTATAATTCATTTGTTTTTTCCTCAATTGTTTTTTTCTTTGCGTCACTCAGTTTACAAAATGAAAAACTTGAAATATCGCGTTATTTACGAGTACGAGTTCCACCGTGGCACCAGTGCTGCAGAAACGGCTCGAAGGATTAATGATGTGTATGGCGACGGTGCCGCAAAAGAAAACACAGTGCGTTTTTGGTTCCAACGTTTTCGTTCTGGAAATTTCGACCTGCAGAACAAGCCCCGTGGACGGCCGGAGACCAAAGTTGATAATGAAGAATTGAAGGCCATTGTGGAAGCGGATCCATTGCAAACCACATTCGAGTTAGCTGCAGGCTGCGGTGTTAGTGATAAAACTGTTTTAATCCACTTGAAGCAAATTGGTAAGGTGAAAAAGCTTGAAAGGTGGGTACCTCACGAATTGAGTGACGCAAATCAACAAACGCGCGTTGACTGCTGCGTTGCATTACTCAACCAGCACAATAATGAAGGGATTTTAAATCTTAAATCTGGCCATATGATTACGGCAGATGTCTATTGTCAGCAACTGCAAACCATGATGGAAAAGATAGCTGCTAAACAACCGAGGCTAGTTAATCGCTCTAGGCCACTGCTGCTTCATGATAACGCTAGACCACACACTGCACAACAGACGGCTACCAAATTAGAGGAGCTTCAATTGGAATGTCTAAGACATCCACCGTACTCTCCGGACCTTGCCCCAACAGATTACCATTTTTTTCGAAATTTGGATAACTTCTTGTAAAGGAAAAAATTCAACTCCGATGGGGCAGTCCAAACCGCCTTCAAAGATTTTATTGATTCCCGTCCGAATGGTTTTTTTAGTAAAGGGATCGATGAACTACCTATGAGATGGCAAAAGTGCATAGATAGCAATGGTACATACTTTGATTAAATAAAAATATTATAATAAAAAAAAATCGGCTTTATGTTCCTCCCATACTAAACGCCAATTTCATATGTAAGGACCTAATATATGATCTGAATCTGGTCAAAAGATAAAATAAAAATCAAAGTTTATTCAAGACGAATAATTACGGCA
Organism: Agrypnia vestita; assembly: GCA_016648135.1. NCBI lineage: Eukaryota > Metazoa > Arthropoda > Insecta > Trichoptera > Phryganeidae > Agrypnia > Agrypnia vestita. The sequence continues at coordinate 148,873 of JADDOH010003590.1, read as the reverse complement.
ATATTTAACAGGCAACCCTTCTGCTTACGCAATTACAGGCAAAGTTTCAGGAAAAGCATCATTATAGAAGAATCTTCCTACCGGAAGGCACATCTCAAACACTCACTTACGCAACAGTAGATAAACTAACGGGGCATGAAGTAAAATATAACTAACAAAGGTTAACATAGAACCGGACTAACTTCAGTTGATAATATCCGTGTTGGGCTTAATAAATAATATTTTATAGTATTATAATTGATGGATTTGGCATTAACATTGTAAAGATTATTTATGATGATTTTTTAAATTAGATGAAAAACATTAACTTTGTTAAGTCTACGTGAGTTTTATAATACATTTTATATTTTAATACATGAGTGAAGATTAATACTTAAGAAATAAAATGTAAATATATTATCAAACTCACGTAGAGATAACGAAGTTAATGTTATTCACATAATTCAATGATCAACAATTTATAATGTTTAAATACTGATTGAATTTGGCTTAGAATCTCCTGTATTACATATTTTGAACTAGAATATGTCTTGCGTCTAGAGATAATATTAGGTCCTTAAATATGAAATTGACGTTTAGTATGGGAGGAACATAAAGTCGATTTTTTTTTATTATAATATATTTATTTAATCAAAGTATGTACCATTGCTATCTATGCACTTTTGCCATCTCATAGGTAGTTCATCGATCCCTTTACTAAAAAAACCATTCGGAAGGGAATCAATAAAATCTTTGAAGGCGGTTTGGACTGCCCCATCGGAGTTGAATTTTTTCCTTTGCAAGAAGTTATCCAAATTTCGAAAAAAATGGTAATCTGTTGGGGCAAGGTCCGGAGAGTACGGTGGATGTCTTAGACATTCCAATTGAAGCTCCTCTAATTTGGTAGCCGTCTGTTGTGCAGTGTGTGGTCTAGCGTTATCATGAAGCAGCAGTGGCCTAGAGCGATTAACCAGCCTCGGTTGATTAGCAGCTAGCTTTTCCATCATGGTTTGCAGTTGCTGACAATAGACATCTGCCGTAATCGTCTGGCCAGATTTAAGAAAGCTGTAGTGAACGACACCAGCACTAGTCCACCAAACGCTCACAAGTAACTCGCGTTTGTTGATTTGCGTCACTCAATTCGTGAGGTACCCACCTTTCAAGCTTTTTCACCTTACCAATTTGCTTCAAGTGGATTAAAACAGTTTTATCACTAACACCGCAGCCTGTAGCTAACTCGGATGTGGTTTGCGATGGATTCCGCTTCCACAATAGCCTTCAATTCTTCATTATCACCTTTGGTCTCCGGCCGTCCACGGGGCTTGTTCTGCAGGTCGAAATTTCCAGAACGAAAACGTTGGAACCAAAAACGCACTGTGTTTTTTTTTGCGGCACCGTCGCCATACACATCATTAATCCTTCGAGCCATTTCTGCAGCACTGGTGCCACGGTGGAACTCGTACTCGTAAATAACGCGATATTTCAAGTTTTTCATTTTGTAAACTGAGTCTCGCAAAGAAAAAAACAATTGAGGAAAAAACAAATGAATTATAATTTTCAAAACACAAATACGTGAGTAAATAGCTGTAAAAATTTGGATTTGGAATTCCTAACCAAAGAGAAGATATTTGAGATCAAATTTGCCAGTACGGTAAAACGTCAATTTCATATGTAAGGACCTAATATCATATTTTGTTTATTTACGGATACGGATAGACAATTTAATTCTTTCAGCAGCAGATAAACTATACACGGAAGATTTTGAACTGTCGTGAAAACCTGAGACCATTTTTGACTAGGTATTACAGTCATCAGATTAAAAAAATCTTATTAATTCACCAAATACAATTCAGTTTAAATGTATTTGGGCAAGTGCATAATAGAGCGTAGTACATACTGCGCGAGCGTTATTGATAAATGAAAGCCCAAAGCACAGGGATAAATATATGTATGTATTTTTCTGACCGGTCATCTCTCGGCATAATGCAAAATTGTTCTCTAGGGGCAGTATTCTAATTAAACGCAAATGTCTTATGTTTTGGCCATCGAAGATCTTATTTTTATATATTGGGCATCAAACATGGCAAATTGATTGAATTTTAAAATAATGTGCCATTTGTTAAAAAAAAATTATTGGTGCTGACAACGTACTAGAATAGAATTTTTGCAAGTGCAAGTATATCAACGATTTCAGGGAGACCAAGGTTAGGTAAGATAAGAATAAATGTTACGAAAATATCCCCTTTTCCGATAGAAAAAACAAATTTTCTATTGGAAATATTTTTAAAAGCGGAGAACGCACAGCATTATCTAAAATAGCCGGTCAGAGCGATAAATCTACAGATAACTCATCATTCTGCCCGGTTTCTCTGGACATTATCGATAATACATAATCTTCTACTCTTTACGAGGTCCATGATACTTATATTTATAATTCCTTGGTTCAGGTATTTATCAACTGAAGTCACTCAATTAGTAACAAGTTAATATAAAAATGATTACAAATATTTTTTTAAATTTTTTTATTTATTTATTTCAAAAAATCCTTGTTTACAAATAAAGGTACTTAATACTAATTTAACAATAAAAAAAAAGATAAATTACACATTTTTTTGTTAAATTTGTGGATTATGCCACTCTACTAGGCTACGCCTGTCCCAGAGTGGCGTTATAGAACACAATTATAATATTTTTTGAATTCGTCAATAATATTTATTTTCATAAGGTAGTAATTATATATCTACAAAGTATCAAGTGCAATGTTAGTGATTAGTTGAGTGAGTCATAAGTCCAAGTGTAAATACGTGTAGAATAATTGTTTAATGTAAAAAGGGTTAAAGTTTGTTCAAGATTATTTTTTATTTTCCTTAATTAATTTACTTATTTATATAGGTATATATTTTTATTTATAGACATTATTATGCAATTACAGTAAGTAAATTTTCAGATGCTGTTCTACCGTTGGAGGTAAGCCAGTCGTTTGCTAAAGCTTTTATTTTATTAATTGAGTATATTCTGATTTTCGGGAAGTATGTTTTAAATATGTTAAATATTTTAGGCCCTATGTATGAGTAATTTTTCTGTCCACGTGTTGTCTTAATTTTTGGTATTTCGTCAAGGTTTCGTAATGCTTGTCTAGTATTATGTGAATGCGAGTTACTGGTTGCTGTTAGGTGGTTTGTGTTTTTGATGTAGAAGATGAGGGTAAACTTAACGAACAGCTGTCTAACGTCCGATACATTAAATTCTATGAATAGTCTGTCTGATTGGTATATAAATGGTTTCTTATTAATGACTCGGAGCAAGGTTTTTTGTGCCGTTATAGCTGGTTTTAATGTGGTTTTGTAAGGACCTCCCCAACTTGGAATCGCATAGTTCAAAAATGACATATCTGACCAATCATAAAACCGAAAATTATTGCATTCAGGTGATTGCTGTTGGTGTTTGACATTGTATTTAATCCACCTTTTATTTCTCATATTTCATAAAGTGACAGTTCTTAATTGGGTCTAACTTTTATTACAAATTTTAGAATCAGATGGAAAAACATTTTTTGAAGCATGTAAACAAATTCTATATTTTTCGGTTCATCGTAAGAGAATTCCATCAATATTGGATAAAATAGATTTTTTCTTTCGTTTTTCTTTCAACCACTTTACTACATTTTAGCAGAATTATATTTTAACAATGCTTTGGGCATGTGTCTGGTTAACACACTGAATCAGCAAAGGATAGGGGAATATGGAAGTACCTTGTGGAGTCTTAGGGCCCCCGACCATACTAGGATGAAGATGATAATGAATATTTTACTATTATGTCTATTTATTTCGTAATTTACAGATTAAATATAAAACGATATATAATGTGCGCAATAAAATACCTGGATGTGCCCCATGTACTGCGTCAAGACAGACTTTGTGGAAGTTTATTTATAGTAAATACGCTCCAGAGCGTTACCTTTTAATTATCTATGTGTGGGTACGTACATTAATTTATTTAAAAGGGAAAACATATACACACACATATATATCTGGTGACTATAAAATTCCATAATTTTTATTTTCCAAGTACATTAAATATATTTTTTTTAATGTTTCACGCTTACGAAGATAAGAGAGAAATATGATTCTGTGTTGAAAAAACTTTTAAATGTAAAGTAATTGTTTTGAGTCAGTGGCTACATTTTTTTTTGATCATTTTTATTAATTTCAGCTTTTTACAGTATGCGAGAGAGAGTGAGAAAGAGGAGAGAGAGAGAGTATGTCATTTATAAAGCCATGACAAAGATTTGTATCAGTAATACAGCTGCCGTTCGTAAAAAAAGGTTAGATGGATACCAGAGTTTGTGACCAACACATGCGTATGTATACATGTGTAATATAGAAATATACAGTAGGGGCGTGCAGTGAAAACATTGAAGCATATACTTTGAAAAATAAAACGGAAGTAAACATATTAGGTCCATACATATGAAATTGGCGTTTTGCCGTACTGGCAAATTTGATCTCAAATATCTTCTCTTTGGTTAGGAATTCCAAATCCAAATTTATACAGTTATTTACTTATGTATTTGTGTTTTGAAAATTATAATTCATTTGTTTTTTTCTCAATTGTTTTTTTATTTGCGTCACTCAGTTTACAAAATGAAAAACTTGAAATATCGCGTTATTTACGAGTTCGAGTTCCACCGTGGCACCAGTGCTGCAGAAACGGCTCGAAGGATTAATGATGTGTATGGCGACGGTGCCGCAAAAGAAAACACAGTGCGTTTTTGGTTCCAACGTTTTCGTTCTGGAAATTTCGACCTGCAGAACAAGCCCCGTGGACGGCCGGAGACCAAAGTTGATAATGAAGAATTGAAGGCTATTGTGGAAGCGGATCCATCGTAAACCACATCCGAGTTAGCTGCAGGCTGCGGTGTTAGTGATAAAACTGTTTTAATCCACTTGAAGCAAATTGGTAAGGTGAAAAAGCAAAGATGGGTACCTCACGAATTGAGTGAAGCAAATCAACAAACGCGCGTTGACTGCTGCGTTGCATTACTCAACCGGCACAATAATGAAGGGATTTTAAATCGAATCATTACCTGTGATGAAAAGTGGATCCTGTACGATAATCGGAAGCGCTCATCGCAATGGCTGAACCCTGCCGAACCAGCCAAACCATGCCCCAAGCGAAAATTGACTCCAAAAAAGATACTTGTGAGCGTTTGGTAGACTAGTGCTGGTGTCGTTCACTACAGCTTTCTTAAATCTGGCCAGACGATTACGGCAGATGTCTATTGTCAGCAACTGTAAACCATGATGGAAAAGCTAGCTGCTAAACAACCAAGGCTGGTTAATCGCTCTAGGCCACTTCTGCTTCATGATAACGCTAGACCACACACTGCACAATAGACGGCTACCAAATTAGAGAAGCTTCAATTGGAATGTCTAAGACATCCACCGTACTCTCCGGACCTTTCCCCAACAGATTACCATTTTTTCAAAATTTGGATAACTTCTTGCAAAGGAAAAAATTCAACTCCGATGGGGCAGTCCAAACCGCCTTCAAAGATTTTATTGATTCCCGTCCGAATGGTTTTTTTATAAAGGGATCGATGAACTACCTATGAGATGGCAAAAGTGCATAGATAGCAATGGTACATACTTTGATAAAATAAATATATTATAATAAAAAAAATCGGCTTTATGTTCCTCCCATACTAAACCTCAATTTCATATGTAAAGACCTAATATATCTCGTAATATTTGAATTATTGAGAAAAATTCGTATGTTTGCTAAAAAGAAAGGCATTAGCTAATAAAAGAAAAAAATATGTATAGGAAAGATGTGGATATCGATAAATGTATAATATAATTATATATTTAGGGTGGCTACTACTTTTACAAATAAGGCAAATCAGGGAAATAAGAATATGTAAAAGCCGCTTAATTTAGTATTTCATACAAATATAGTGCAGAAGGCAGCTTTTTTTTAACATATATTTAAGCGGAGATAATGTGGGTAAACATTTCCTGTTTTAATACCCCCTGAACATTAAATTTGGGTAAAAACATGTACAAAGAAACCTCCGCGTGAATTTATTATAATTTTATATACTCAAGTTTCAGAATTTATCATCGACGTGTGAAGTGTTAAACTTACAACATTCAAGTATATAAACATAAAACATGGATTAGGGGGAGATACTAATCATATACTGACAATTAATTAAGTATTTTCGGTACCTAATCAATTAATTATTAAACAAATGTATCAATCAATTAGAAAGACAAACAGAAAAATAAAATCAACGAAAAAATATTTTAGCCGAATTCGAACCTACACAACATCACTCTATCCCGGAACGGCACGTTATCCAATTTCAAGTTCGTTATTCAATTTTAAGTCAATTTTTCGACCTTTTATGAAGTTCATTTTATTAATTGATTAACACACATAGTATTCTATTATTATATCCTGGTAGCAGCTCAAATACTTTTTCATTAATTTAATTTTTCTGTATGTTTTTTCTGATTGATTAATAAAATTGTTTAAATTTCACAGAACTTTTCTTTAATATATAATTATTTTTTTGTATATCCATCTAATAATCCGTGTAAAAAATTTGTATTTGAATTTAGTAAGTTTAATGTTTCACCAGCAATGAGAAATTTCGGTGAATTCGACGTAAAAAACAAAATTATGATTAAACGCACGTACATATTATGTTTATGTTTTTCATAAAATTTAATGATCTTTTTTATTTATTTTTTAAATTTGACGAACGACAAATTTACCATATTTTTAAATAATCATAAACAATCTCTATAACTTTAACGCTAAATCCTTCAATAATTTAATACCCCCTATTTACAGAAATACTTATAAAACACAAAAAAAAACAATATTAGTATTAACCACCACATCAATGATGTAAGAACAATTTAAGGGGCACCTAATTAGAGCAGTCACCATTATTAAGCGTGAAAAGATTTTACACTTTGGTTGAAATATACGTTTTCTCATATTTTACCAACACAAATATACATTAATAAAGAGGTTTCATGTAAAAATCTATGAGCATTTAACTCTCAATTTGTAAGTGTTGAATTGTGGATATATTTTTCTGTCGCGGATCACGGGATTTCAAAATAGTTGACTTTTTTAATATAAATCCTCCCCCTCAACTCTGGCATCCTATGAACAAAATGAATCGGAAAAAGCATTCGCGCCGACAAGCTTTTCGTACTAATGAGTTAGAGCGAAGTACAGTTGGTTGTCTGGTTTCCGTCGTGCGGAGTTGGTTTCACCCATCGTGACATTTAAGCAAACCAACTAATTAACTAAACTATCTAGATCTAGACAAGAGATTGTTCGATACTACACACAAGTTAAAAATAGTATATGGTGATCATTAATCATTTAAATTACCGATTTTTGTTCACGAAGTTTTTGCTTAAATTTTGTTTTAGGCATAAATGTATAAAAAAAATATCTTGTACGAAAAAATTATGTATTTTTTCGCACACATTTACCGTTTTCTCATCGAGTTTACGCGATATTCACAATTTTTTTTAAAAATACAAAGGAAAACTCTTTGACACGTGAGATTTTATAAAAAAAAATTCTTCTTCTTCTAATGTCGTTTCTATGCCCGTTAGAGTGAAAAGTCGTTTTTGCCTCATATCTTTGCGAGTTTTTCGAAATTTTGGAATTTGAAACTTGATTATGATGGACACGCCGATAACGCGTGATTTCTAATTCATCATTTTTTCCTTCTTATCTTTACACACTTTTTTATAAACTTTTACACATTTTCGGCCTTTTTTGACAAAGCCGTTTTTTGGGGTTTTTTCGGCATTTTTTTCGCACGTTTTTACCGTTTTCTCCGCGAGTATACAAGATAATAACAATTTTTAAAAAGAATACTAGGCAACTCTTTACCGCGTGTTTTTTTATAAAAAATTATTTTCTTCTTTTTCTTTTTTAGTTTCTATGCTCGATGGCGTGAAATTTCGTTTTTACTGCACATCTCGGTGTCTTGCGATCGAATTAAAAAAAAAAGTATTACGTTTTGTGCCGAATCCGGTCATCTTTTTTTCATACCTACATCAATTTTGCGTAGCTTTCTTTCTCGCCGAAATACAAAAATAAACCCCCGTTTTCAGGAAATTACTTCCAGACGCGTGTAGAAGAGTGCAGCTAACGAGTGTAGCAAAAAATATTGTTTTAAAATGAAATGTTTTATCGTGACGGAGCTTACATCCGGATTTCACCATTTCAGCTGTAGCTTCGCAGCAGTAAGGCCAATTTCAAATATAAAAAATAAGTTTTGTAGGGTCCAGCTTTTCACAGATGACTCTATTTTTAGATTTTTTTTACCAATATTTTTAGAAAAGTAATAAGCTTAACAAGACGATAAATTTATTAGTTTATTCTAGATTTTCTTTTGTTTTCCCGAAACGCATCGTTTCCCACTGGAATGTATTTATTATAACGATTTATTTAATTTTCTTCAGTACTGGGAGACCTCCCATCGTGCGCGGATGCCGCGCTCAATTTTTTAATATTTTTACGTAAATTTAATTGAATTTTTTCGAATTACGATTATACTTTTTCAAAAAATAATTGTACATACATTTTTAGTTTTCTGTTATTCCCTACGAATAATATTTTTTAAGGTTGAAAACTTAACTAATGTTTTTTAATATATCATTTTTAAAAATAATATTTTTCAGTACATAAACAATTTTCGCTAAATTTTTCAATTCTCAAAAGCTATAAGAATGCGATTTATCAAAATCTAATCTATTCATTTGTTTGGAGAATTAACCTTTTATGGTTATTTATTAAATTATAACTTGGGTCTTTTTAATTTTGAAATTTTGTTAACTTCTTTATAGTATTTATATTTATATTTCTTTTATATTTACTTTTCTTTATATATCGGAATATCTTTTCCAAGTCATCTCCGTTTTTATTTAAATCATTTTGAAAAGTTTTTTGCTATTTTTTTTTAAGGTGTCAATTGGATATATTTTATTTTATATTACTTAGAATTTTAACAGCTTATTCGTTAAAATAAATATAACATATGTGGGGTATAAAAGCGAAGGCAGCAATATCGAAAAAAAATTAAATGTAATCATCGAGGATTATTAATTTATAATATACTGAATTCGATGCTTTATATGAAATAAATTTACAGAAAACATGATTTTGGAAGGGACAGATACATAAAATCTAAAATATAGTACATTTTAAATTGGTCGATATCGGTGAATGCTTTCAAAACATTTTTTTAAATTTTTTGGACGTTGCTACCTTTGCTTTTATATATGAGACGCCACATATGTGATAAATATAAATATTAAGGGCCTGTTGTTTGATCAGAAGTAAGAGTAATAGTTAAGAAAAAAGCATAGATTTTTGCATTCTCTTCCAATCGAAATACCCGTTTTCGTAAAAATCTATGCTTTTTTCATAACTATTACTTTTGATCAAACAACAGGCCCTAAGCCAATTAAAATAATTCGCTTGATGAATTTAGAATTCATTGTAATAAAAGATAGAGAAAACATAATATATGTAGCAGATGTAATGAAAAGATTGAAAAGAGAAATTGTTTGAATAAATGAGATATATATAGGAGTACATTATTGCATAAGGGAAGTATGTAAATTTATTTCCAGAGAGAAAGGAAGGTAGGCGGAAATGGATTTCTAGGGTTTCTACATGTGGTTTTTTTTTACAAAGCCGTATTTGGCGTTTTTTTAAAACTTTTTTCGGACATATTTACGATTTTCTCTGCAAATATGAAAGTTAATGACAATTTAAAAAAATACGAAAGATAAGTCGTTGCCGCGTGACATTTTTGTAAAATTTATTTTCTTCTTATTCTTATTTTGTTGCTTGGTTCATTTCGTTTTTACCTCACACTTTGGTGCATTGTAATCGGATTCAAAATTGAAGTATGACGTTTTGTGCCGAATCTTTATTTTTTATATGCAATGATTGCTATATTTTTAAATTTTTTCTATCTTTATCTATAAAAAAATTATAATCAAAAAATTTTTTTTGATACGTGTATTTGAAAGTTGTTTAATGAGATTTTATTTTTATTGACGTAAGCCGGATTTCGACAATTTAAAAATTGCATATTTTTCAGCTATTTTCGTCTCAAGGATCTCTCTTTTATAGTATTACATTAATTTTTTTCTCTCTTCGTTATTTTCTGACAGATTTGAATTTTGAAAACTGTTTCGTTATTTTGTTTAATGTAGTGTTTTTTAAATTTATTTCTTACTTTTTTGGATAAGCCATTGGTTAAAAATAAACTAAAATATTTTTTTAATAAAAAGTCGAAAAAGATTTTATTGATATGTTAATTTTATTTTTAATTTTAAAAACGCATTTTTTTTAAATTCTAATTTGGATACATAATCTTTTACATATTCATTCATATTTTTCCAATTACCACCTAACCTAACCTGACCTATAATAAATAATTTTCTTTTACGCACACAATGATTTAATAACTGACAAATCTATGAAAACATTCCAAGCTTCGTAGGCACGTTTTGACCGTATAGCGGTCGTCACGGCCGCGCATCGATCGCTTCGGCAGCGCAGCGGTCGCTACGGCTGAGCAGCAGTCGCCACGGCCGCGCAGTGGCACTCACGCAAAAAACCAAAATCAAAAAACCGAAATAGGAAAACCTAATTTAAAAAACTAAAATTAAAAAAAAATAAAAAAATAAAATTCAACAAAACAGAAATAAAATCAAAAACATTTTTTTTCAAGATTTTGCAAGATCGGCCATCCTTATATATATTTTTTTTTTGATAATTCAACTCATAATATAACTCATAATATAACATCATAAAAGTAATATATAAGAATATATATAAGAAAATATTTTCTTTCATCCGAGTTTCACGGTTTCGACCGTAGTTTCGCGGCGAGACTTTAATTTTTTTCTGACATACACGATCTTTAGAATTTAAAATTACCTACCTTTCTACATTTTTAGTTTTTTTCCAACATTATTTTTAGAAAAGTTAGAAACGATTTCCATTTTTATAGATCAACTTGGACATCTGCTGAGTTTTTTTAAAAGCTCGAGTTTTCGATACATTTTTGATGTTTAGTTTTTTGGCTGTAACTCCGAAACGCCTAACCCAATTTTATTCGGCGATATGGCATGGTATTTTTAACATGGCAGGCTTTAAAATTATGTTCTCAGTAATGCGGTTTTAGCCGTAGCTTCGCAATAAGGATGTAACAAAATATTTTATTAAATAAAATCTGTACAAGTTAACGTGATGTATCTTTCTGCATTTTTAGTTTTTTTCTATCTATTTTTTTAGTAAAGTTATTAAAAAAAAAAATATTTCCATTTTTTCCAGTCCCAGGTAGACATCTATTGAGAATTTTTAGAACCTCGAGATATCGGTAAATTTTTGATGTTTAGTTTATTGACTGTAACTTCTAAACGCGTCACCCTATTTTAGTCATCTATACCTCGAACAATAGGGAAACAGTGCCTCTATCGATTATATTGAAAGTATTTTATTTACAATGACAGACTTCAGAATTACGTCCGCTTTCATCCGAGTTTTGTGGTTTTGACTGTGGCTTCGCGGGAAAATTTTTAATTCTTATTCTTAAAACCACAATCTGTAGAATATAACGTTATCTATCTTTAGGCATTTTAATTTATTTTTTATTACCATTTTGAGAATATTTATAAGATAAAATTTTAAAAATTTCCATCTTCATAAATATTTTAAAACTTTTCATGAAATAATGATAAAAAATAAATAAAAATGCAGAAATATAGACAAAGTTAAATTATACAGACTGTATTTTTTGGAATAGTAATGTAAATATTCCCCGCGAAGCCACAGACAAAACAGCAAAACGCGGATGAAAGCGGACGTAATTCTAAAGTCTGCCATTTTAAAATAATTTTTTTTAGTAAGTTCGATAGGAATACTATTTCCCTATCGATCGAAATATCGACGACTAAAATTGGATCATGCGTTTAGAAGTTATGGCTAAAAAACGTAAGGACAAAAATTTACATAAAACAATAACTTCTAAAAAAAATCAACTGATGTCTAATATAGGCCATGGTCAAATTGGATAAATATTTCATTCGTTTATAACTTTTCTATAAATAAAGATAGAAAAAAAGTTAAAATGCAGAAACGTAGATAATGTAAAATTCTACAGACTGTGTTTCTTTAAAAAAAGGTTATAAAAAAAATTATAGATGGTCTCATTAGTTCTGTAAAATTGGAAAAATATATTTTTTAGGTTAATTTGCTTCCATATATTTAGGTAAGTTTAGGTTAGGTTGGGAAAGGTTAGATTAGGTTAGGTTTGGTTAGGTTAGGTTAGGTTAGGTTTGGTTAGGTTAGGTTAGATTAGATTAGGTTGGGTTAGGTTTGGTTAGGTTAGGTTACGTGAGGTTAGGTTAGGTTGGGTTAGGTTGCGGTTTTTGGGGTTTTCATTGATATCTCCGCGAAGCGATGTCCGATTTCGAAAATTTAAAAGAACCAGACGGGCTCAGCCCGTCCACGCCTTTTCACGACAGACGCTGCGCGGCAAAACCGCGCGGCGACTGTCGACACCCGTCGACGTCCAAAGCGGGAGCCATCTGGCTCACTCACCTTTGCGCGGCTTCGGGCGTTCTCTCTCTCCCCCCTCTCACAACGCTGTCATTTATCATTCGATTTCAATTTGGTAAAATACCACAGATAGCTCTCTTTTTTGCGATCGGGGCGTTACCGGAAAGTGTTTACCGTCAATCTTTTTCTTCGTTACTCAACCACCAGTGAGTCCGTCTTCTTTTTCTTCGTTACTTAATCATCAGTGAATCTGCCGCCAGGCTAAATTGCACGCGTAGCCGTGCAACGGGCACCTAGTACATATTATTAAAGCATAAACTTTGAATGACGTTTTTTTTTTTCAGGTATAAATTTTGATTATAATTGTTAATAATTGTTAATGGAATTTAAATATAATTATTGTCTATAACTAATAAAATAAATCTTTTTTTTTCAGAGCAACACAATTAATTGCTTTAATTTTGTTAATCCTTTTTGAGTACGAAAGAAACTAACTTATATTCATTTAATGAATAAACACTTCAAACAAAACGTCTAGAAATTGTTACATAGTGATTTCCCTAAAATTAATAATATTAAAAAGGAAGCAAATACATAACAATAGTACAATACAAAATGATAAATATAATATAATAATATAAATTATTAAACAAATTTTTGGCAATAACAAAAGTTTGAAAAATTGTGATACAGTAAAATATACAAAAAATATATATGTTAAGTAGAAAGCAAGTACACAGCAATAGCCAAAGTTAAAAAGGGCACAATGTAATAAAAATTATTTGACAATAAGTTATTATTATTATTATTTAGTTAATAATTAGGTTTTGGAGAGAAGTATCTGATGTTCGTAATGAAAAATTATAGAAAAATGTATTGCAGAATGTGGTGATTATAATGAGAACTATTATTTTAATTTCGCATAAATAATTTTATTTAATAAGGTACCCATTTACATTTTTATATAGTATCATTAAGTCAGCGATTATTCTTCTATTAGATATAGTACCTAAATAAAAATTATCAAGTTGAAAGACAGTCAAAATTATCAAGTTGAAAGTTTAGTTCATCTCTGTACAATTTTATACTTTGTGATGTTTATGTTTACGTGAAAAATATATATTTCAGATTTGATCGAATCAGCTATTTTTGATCCAGTTGTTGCTTTATATTCAATAATTAAACTGTCGAGTTTAATTATTGAATATAAAGCAACAACTGGATCAAAAATAGCTGATTCGATCAGATCTGAAATATATATTTTTCACGTAAACATAAACATCACAAAGTATAAAATTGTACAGAGATGACCTAAACTTATTTTTAGGTGGGGAGATTGGTACACAGTAGAAGTTTGGTCGTATGTTCTCTGTCACTTATATTCAAGACAATATAATGAATTTTAAGTATTTATTCTAACATAATTAAATCCTCTAATAAAAAAAAGTATTTTTTACAATAGGTGATTTTAATTATTTTTTTAATTTCTTATTTAACCGAATCTCCTCAAGTTAAAACGTGTGTTTGTAGAAAAGCGCGACTAATTTACAAATATGCTTTACTTTTTCAGAGCATTTACTTCAAAATTTACAAGGTTATAGTATTTTTTTAAATAAGTCAAAAGTTTTAGTCAATAGAACCAGACATAGAAGCAGACTGCGTACCAATATATTTATGTTGCTTCATATCTATATATTTTGGTGGTCAATTATAAACATAGCTTTACGCCCTTGAGACAATATTTTTTATTTTATTTTACAAAAAAAACAATACATTTTACATTTATTTATATTTTATCTGTATAGAATATTTTTTCTTCTTCTGTATGTTCGTGGTGAGAGGAGGGGGGTGGGGGGGTTCGAGGTGTTAAGTATTATGGGTCATTTGGACAATGTGGAATGTTAAGTGGAAAGTTAAGTGGAAACTTAACATTCCACATTGTCCAAATGACCCATAATAATTAACACCTCGAACCCCCCCCCCCTCACCAACCACCTCACCCACCCCTTTACCGTAACACATTTGCATGGTCTAACTTTTAAAGATCTTTAGTACACAATAATCCTGAAGGAGAGAACATTGTTCTCGAAACATGTAGATTTTTTAATATAATAAAGTGGTGAAAACAAAGTAATTTGTTTCTTATTTTTATTTTAATTTACAAAGAATATTTTTTATTTTAAAACTTAGTTAAAAAGTAGTAGTTTTACAAGTTTATTTATTGATTTTATTTAATGATCTCGTAGATATCGAAAGCCCTTTGATAATTTTAAGATTTTTCACATACTTTTTTTTTCAAAACATGATGTACGCTGGACTCTGGAATCTGGACCGCACTATCTGGAGACCTAAACTAGAATGGTACTCTAACTTAGTGTTAGTTTATTCAATATACTACCAGCGAACTCTGTGCTACTGTTAAGCTAATTCTGGATACGGTTAAGACGTTTGGGTTAATTTCTGCTCATTTTACGACCTTTGTGTATTTAAACAGATTTCCATTTGAAATCTCGATGGAGTCAACCAACTAGGGATGAACTCCAGTAAACATCAACAAAAGCCGTTGCATAATTTTGAAATTTGTGGACAACAAAGATGTGTAGGAAATTTATTTTAAAAATATATATGAAAATACACATTGTTTTAATGACAACTTTGTTATAATTATTCAAATATGTTATAAAGTAAAATATTTCAACAATATCCCCCCTTAGAACTTATTTAGTTATTTACTTACCATTTCGCTGTTTCTCCGAGGGGGTAGACAGATAGGTTTTAAGGTGGCCTTTTGTGCAATGTGCGGAAGAGCGTTTTTGTGGTGATAATTAATTAATAATCCGTTGAAGAAAATACTTTCTTACTTTTCATCATCATTTTTTCGCAGGGGTAGGCAGAGGGGATAGATATCTTCTATCCTGACACACAACTCTCGCCTTATCCACATTCATACATTTTCGCATGCTAGTTCCACGATTGTTGAGGCTCCTAACAGGACCAACTTCCAGAATCTGGTTAATCTTATCATGCTTCGACTTCTGAAGTCACCTTTTCTTTCTGACGCCATGAACGTGTATCTTACTTACTACATTCTTACATTTTTTCTAATTTCTTCATCTTTTATTTCTTATCACAAATGAAATTGCCAAAGTGATCTCATTTCCATTCAGTCCTTTTGTTCCTCTTTTGACAGTTCCAAGCTTCACTTGGTCCATACATTAGTGCTGCTACCAGAATTTTATTGTGTACCACTAGTCTTACAAAAAACTTACGTTCAAAGCAACGATCACCTAATTACCTGAAGTCACACTCCTCTTGATAAGTTTCTCATCTCTCCCTCTTCCATCGAACATATTTCCCAAATATAAAAACTTGTTTATTTATTCCAAGCATTCATCGCCTATTATTTTTTCGTACATTGTCTTACTGTTTGCCTTCTCGAATACGGTCACTTTTAATTTGTCAACATTCATAAAATGGTCACTCTTCAAGCATGCATCGCATATTCTGCTTACTAGACACTGTAATTTTTCTTCGCTATTTGCCTTTAACACTGCACATCCGAGTACAGTTAACAGCATATACTATCAATTCAAGTTCTTTCCCGCAATTATCCATATACAAGGACAGCCATGGAGACATTACGCAACCCTTGGAACTTGGTAGCTAAAAACACTTTTGGCCTTCACTAAACTGTGGAATATAATTTTTCTCACAGCATATGATTCAATACATTTTCTGAGTAACCTACTACTAATTTCAAATACTTAAGAAAAATAAGAATGAAAGTGTTAAAATTAATCTTTCTTTATTAAAAATATTCTTATTTCATATTCAGGCATTAATAAATTCATTTAATTAAAAAATATCAGTAAAATAATATTAATACTCATAACATATTACATACTTGATGCAAAAGAGCAGAATATATGGCAGTGAAAATTTTAGATTTTTTTTGTTTATGATTCAAGTAAACAATTCGTATTTATGATTCAGGTAAATAAAGTATATTTAAGAATAAATTGTTTTTAAATTTTAAAACAAAAAAAATGAACACGGAAATTGTTTCCTTACAAATAAATATCTATTATCCTTATTAAATTCAAAAATATAAAAATAACATGAGTCATTCTACTAGATAAGCAAATACTCTCAAAATGTTGGAGATGAGACGATAACTCGCTCCAGTCTCTATTCTCTTGGACAGGCGCGTGGTACAGTCTTGACAATAAAATGGAGCCAGCGACCGCCAGACTTACGTTACAGTATCAAACCTAAAATGTTTTCTGTAGCTGTACACTATATTAGGTAAGAAGGTCTGGATATCATGACATTTGAATTTGGGGGATTTTGGCAAATAACACGTAATACAGGTACAAAAAATGTTTATGTAAAACGTTAAAATATATATTGTTAGGTAATAATGCTATGTAGTGGCCCGAATAAAATATATGAAATTCAGACTTGTTACTATAACGTAAATGACAATTATTTATAGAGCTTTAAAGCATCTGGCTGAAAAAATAACCCGCGAAAAATATCCGACAATCATAAAAATGAGTGTATGTCTACTTCCCTGTTAAACCTTAAAAAATCACAGTTGTCATTTTTACGTTTTACTTGTATACTTTTTTTGTACTTATATTACCTGTTTCCTGCCAAAATCTCCCGAACTCAAATGTCACAATAGACAAACTTCTTATCAACTTTCATGCACTTTACAGAATGTCACAATAGCCAAACTTCTTATCAACTTTCATGCACTTTACAGAAAGTATTTCAGGTTTGATACTTTAACGTGAGGCTGTCGGTCCCTGGCTCTTTGTTTGCAACCAGAGCAAGCGATGAACTTGGATGATGATAATTACAATAACTTTTAAGTACATTGATGAGTTAAACTCATATGTAAAAGTATTTTACCTTTTTTACTGAATTAATAACTTGTTTATACTATATACCTATATATTATAATAGGGAATAAGAACTGTCGCTCTCACATCAAGAGCTGCTCTTTACTGATGAGGTCTACATGACTACCAAGTATTTAAAAAAAATGTTTAATCTGATATGTATATATAAGAATTGTATTTGTATCATAAATTAAGTAAATAAAAAAAAATAAAAAAAATATAAATAAATTAAATTAAAAAAAATTTAAAAAATACTCTTTAAGTATATTTAAATACAGGAATAAAGTATTGAATAATACTTTATAATTTTAACATTTATAATATTTTTTTTATTAATTATTATTTTATTAATAATTAATATCAATTTATAATAAAATATAAAATTTATAAAATAGAAAGTATTTGGTATAATTTAAAAAATCATAATTTAATCACAGTTTGTTTGAACATTATTTTTTTATTTGAATGTTCTCATTAGTCTCTATCACTTATTATTTCTACTTGTTCTACTTGTCTTCGGGTACTATGTTCTGCTGTTCTGGATCGATTACCAAATGCTCTTGAGAAGTAGATTTAGTTTTACCTATGAAGAATTATAAATTTTTAGTTAGTTTCATAAACTGATTGTAGAATTTTTCTCCGCAGTTTGTTTATTCCAATGCGGTTAAAAAATTAACACAAATTTAAAATTGAAATGATTTAACTATTTCATAACTAAACCCAAACACGTACCTGTCTTAAAAATATATTTCTCCAAGACTGTCACGGGAGATTCGAATGCCAAAACCATGAAATATGCCATAACTATTGTAGTTAATAAGTCTCCAAGGAACAGATGAACCTGCATACAAATAAGTATTTCAAAAATATTAAATCAGATCAGTCTACAAATTTGTGCGTATTTTGGAAAAATAAAACAAATTAAAATTAATAAAATAGCTAAAATCAGTAATATCTACCTAGATTTTTTTTGTGTAAATATAAAAAAATAATATGTATTCTTTTCCCTGAAAAAATTGTAAACTATGTAAAAAAGCACAAAAAAATATCATTTTTTAAAATATACAATTTCACTCATGATGATTCATCATTAGTGAAAATGTATATGAAAATGAATATAAGTATAGAAATGTTTTGATTTCAAATTTATTAATTTTAGTCGGCAGATTCAACTTTGACATTGGGCGTCGGAAAAAAATGTCTTGTTCGATAAATTAGGGTTTTGTTGAATTTAGATTTCTAACAACTCAGGATTACTTACAAAAAACGGTTCAACATAAAATAACGTGATGTGGAATATAGGCAGTATTTTTTGGAATTAGGCTGTCACACTCATGTGCCATTCCTTCACCTTCTGGCGGTAAACTGTTACACCATATTAAAGGCATGCCTCTAAAAATTTTTGATTATCTTTTTTTTAATACACCAGTACTTATTAACTTTAACATACACCATTAATACCTATTATAACAAATAGATAAAATATGGTTTTCTGAAGTTTCCTTTAATAAGTCAAATACCATGCATTTAATTCGAATGGCAACATCGAATATTTTGTATAAAAATGACTTATTTTTGTCCGTTCATTTTGCATAGCAATGTTTAGTAAATGTGACGCTAATTTATGAAATTCTGCGGTTATTGCGTCAAAGAAAGCAAATTATTTTGCTATTGTATTTTAATCGAATTTTTAATTAATTAAGATAATAAAAATGAGTAATTATCGATTAATTTTCCGTCTTAATTGAGACTATTATATATTTTACAGGGGTTTATTTATAATCAACAACGAGGCGGATCTCGTAGCGCAGTAGGTATGACACTGGCTTCTTACATCGAGTGTTCCGGGTTCGATTCTCGGCGAGGTCACAATTTAATCTATGTGATTTACTCAAGCCTGGGCTGTTTTGTAATGTATTTCGCTTCTGTAATTGAGCCTCCTGGCCTGTTGAAGCGTTAAAAAGAATAATAATAATTATCGGAACCAAAAATCTACGTTTCAAATATTAATAATTGAATAATAGTTTAAAATTAAATACAAAAAAAAATATTAAAATAGAATGCGATTTTTGATCAATTCGAGATTTTAAATTAAACATTTAATTTATGATACGTCTATGTTTTTATATTTCATTGAATGCATCGTAATAATTATTTATAAGAATTCAGTATGGATTAATTTCCATCCGTTCCTAAAACTTTTCGTAAGTCGTTTAATTATTTATCTCGTGTTTATATGAAACCCGATATGATTCGGCATTATATTCTTAAGAAATCTATGTCGTTTAGTATTTTCTAGGAATCGAGAAATAAATTTATATTACACAATGAACAAAATATTTAATAAACTACGCGGTTTACTTATCTAAGCACCTACTGACATCGAACAAAGTAACTTACAGTAAAGTAGTACAATTATATACATTGAATATTGGAATAAAGTACGGATTTATTCAGTCCTCGAGAAGCATGTAGCTGTGTTCCTCGGTAGAGTTTCCCTCCTGAGATTCGTAAAACTTTGATATTGAGAGGAGATTGCATTTAATAATATTCTACGCTAAAATACAGAATTCTAACTCGCTTTATACTTGGCAAAAGTATTATTTAAATGCTAGTGAAAAAAGTTGTCTCCAATGCTTCAATACAAGGATGAAATTTATCGTATAAAGGAATGCCTATATTTGTGCATGAAATCGTGTAGGAAAGAAACGAATAAAATTCAATAATCTACGTTAAAATTAGTGGTAGCAAATATCTATTTTTTAAGGATAACTTAAACCATGTTTGTCTATAATATTTAATCAAATGTATAACTAAGGTATAAATAATATACTGGTTAGCTTTCCAGCAATTTTGATCATTGCAAATTGAATTATCACTTATCAAATTAAAATATTATTAATCATACGCATTTATCGCAAATCTAATTAACCATAAGCATACCATAGATCAAATTTGTGTTTGACGTCAAATTATTAAATTAAATATCTTAGAAGATATGACAAGTTTAAAAAAATAAGACGTGGACAAAACTGTACAGGGTTGCTAGTATTAAATAAAAAAACAAACTAGAAATCACTTTGAAGACTATAAACGTAATGCATCAATATGCTAGGGATATTTTTTAATCGCATAAGGACAAATAATTTGAATGTGATTAAAATATTAAATATGGGTATCGCGGCGTTAATTTTTTATTTTAATTTTGTTTCAGCTCTCGGGCAAGGACTTGTTTCATCTTGGTATTGGCGATGTTTGATTTATGGTATTGATAAAATGAGTGCTTATAAATATCCTGGGAAATAATAACATTCAGACAGTCATCTAGAATATTTTGTTATTTTAATTTTATGTAACGAATTAAAAATTGCAATACTTACAAGTGGGATGTGCGCAAAAGAGGTGATGGTCGTATTGTTCGAGACTACCATGTTCTGAATATTTAAATGCAGTAAGTACATGGAATACGTAAGACGAGCCAAGAATTCCCACAGTCTCAGGCTGAGGAACCAGTTCACAGGCCCTGGAAGATTAATAAAACTGTTAATGTAGATTGGCAGTAACCTCATGTTTAATATTATTTGTCGATTACATTAGGGAGGTGATTGATTATTTTTTTACGGGCACTTATCAAGGTGATATTAAAATATTATTTCATTTAGAGAATTAAAAAAGAACAGTCGTGTCATGTCTATTTCCGTGGAGCTTCTCCTCCGTGATTGAAATGCAACTTTTTTCTGTGCACATTATTTTTTCGAGACAGAAAAAATTTTTTTTTTTAGAAAAGAAATATCCACAATGTAGCAAACAGATTTTTCAATCCGATAAATCTTTGTGAGAGTCAATCGTTTAAAAAATTTAAGGGATTTTTTTCATTTTCTCGCAATTTTAAGCATTTTTTCCAAATTGGATGTGCTAACATAAAGATATTTCATATTTTAATAATTTCCCTTTCTGTCTCGAATAAACCGTGGAAAGTTGCAGCTCAGTCATGAAGGAGGAGATCCACGGAAACAGACATGACACGGTCATTTCTTGTTATAAAATATGTTTTTTTTTTCAATTGGTTGAGCAACTTTGTAGATTGACATTTTAAACGAAATCGATTTTAATATTTGTTTTTATATCTACGTTTATTTATTCATTACACCAACATATTTCGGAAAAACCTTTCCGTCGTCAAGCTGTTTTATAAATGCCAAATATCAAAATGAATGATTTCATTTCATTTTATATATTTTGACATTTATAAAATACCCTGACAATGGAGAGGTTTTTCCAAAAACCTATTTTTGTAATTAATAAATGTACCTAGATAAAAACAATTATTTTTTTCCTTTAGAAGTGCCAATAAAAAATTAAAATATTTTATCACTTCCTTGTAAAAAATCACACTATTTTTACCTTAATTTTATTTTCGCAGGATAGCGCAAAACCCTAATTTCCTTAATTTTTTCTATGTTTTGGTCTTTATTCATTAAACTAAACATGACTGTACATATGTTGACTTATTTCATCACGACTGAAGTATCGAAAGGGCAGCTCTCATCAGCAGCATCTCAGTAATTAGTGTAATTAAAATCTCAGGTATTAATTACATTTAATAATAAGAGGGATTGCTCCCTTCAAACTAATTGTTAAAAATAACAAAGAAACATAATAACATGTTTGTTTTGTTCAAACCGTAAGGTTAATAATTATGTTGCACCACAAAATTATTACTATATTAATAAAAAATATTTCTTAATTTCATTTAAGCGATTATCATTATTTTTTTCTTTTTTGAGATTTGCTGTAAATAATACTTTAATTTAAAAAAATTTAAAATCTCTACCTAGATCACGTGCAAATTCAGTCATTTGTGCGAATTTGGTAAAATGATTGACAAACTGATATTCATGTGCGAAAACATAAAAATGTATATTATATCAGTTTGATATATATATGATATTCCTATATATATCAAACTGATATTCAAATACGAAGTTCATGTCACTCTAATATTTTAATGTTCATATACTTTTCATGGAAATTTACAGACTTTCATACATGAAATAATTAAAATATGTTATTAATACAAATATTTAGACGGTATTTTTTTATTTTATTTTGCAATGCAACATGCTTAAACTGGTTACACATTTTCAAGTTTTCACATTACGCTAAAAATGGTTTAGCGAGTACAATTATTTATCTTTTTTAGTTCTAGTTAGAGAGGAATAGTTTCTAAAAAAAAAAACTTCATAAGGAAGTTCCAGAACTTTTATACGAATGGAAATTTAAAGAGTAGCTTGTTTGTCTTGTGGTTAGAACTCTCACCTCGTGATCCAAAGTTTGCGGGTTCGAACCTCACTCTAGACCAGCAAGTTCTTTTTACATAGCACAAGCGTTTAGCTAAGTTTTAAAATAGTAAGAATATTGATGTGACACGTTTTCCGTGTTCACATCTCTATTTAAAAAAAATAAAAAACTTAAAATTTCAAGGAAGTAGTCGGTGATGTACTTTTGCAGTATGGACAATAAATTTTATGAAGTTCCGACTAAAAATTTTACCGTTTCGAAAATTTTATCGAGTATTTAATTGTCTTTAAATAAAATTTAAATTTCAACATTTTGAAAATCAAAGGACAATGTTTTAAAAAAATGCCCTTTTTTGGTATCGGTTTTTTTTTTCTAAGTGAAATAGTGTAAAACGAAAAAATAAAATAATGTAAAGTCAAGAAATCCACTTTGGCTTGAGTAGTATTTTAAGCTTCGGATTTATTTTTCCTTGTTTGTAACAGTTTTCGTGTTTTTCCCGCCCCCGCGTTTAATCTAGTCTATATTGCTTTTCCACGAATTTTTGAAAAATTTTCTCTGGTAAATATTCCGATATGAAAAGAAAAATAGCAGATTGCATATACGGGGTGCATATTTAACATTTTACGCAATATTTATTGTTTTCATTGTTTCCACCTGCTCTTTATTTTATTATGAATTTATTGGTAACGGTAAAAGGTAACGAAAGGAAATTTATTATTTTTAAATGTTTCTTCGAATCGTAAAGTTATGTTACATGAAAATATGATATGTAAAATAATAGCCGACCCTCGTAGCCCAGTAGATATGACACTTTCTTTACCGGGTGAGGTTACATGATCAATTCAAGCTTGGGTATTTTTGTTGTGAGTTACGCTTCAGTAATTTGGTCTCTGGTCGGGCCTGTTAAAGCATTTTAAAATAAATTTTTAAAAAATACTTACTTCCTTCTTAGAGAAAGCAAAGTCAAAGAAATTAGTAATGAAAAAAAAACTAAATTGTTTGGTATACTCATCAATATGACTATCAGCTACCAACCCTGGCGGTTCCTGGTTAAGTAAATTAAAATAACTAGTCAATTAAAATAATCATGTTACTCCTCAGAGTAACTGCCATAACGCGAGTTCGATAGTGAAACAATTTTTTTCAGATAAATTTATAAAGTTTGTCACTTTACATAATATTAATAGGGTAATAAATATTAATCATAAATTCGTCGAAATCATCGAATAAATTAAATTTTTTACTAAGTATTTACTAATAAATTTTTATTTATAAAACATATTTTTAAATTTAAAGACTATTCTTGAAAAAACTTTGTCCATCCGTCAATCCTACAACTTTTTTTTTTAATCTTGTATAGCTTACTTAAAGTCATTTTAAAATTCGTCTTAAATGTGAAAAAATATATCTCTTATCTCACTTACTGTAGGAAAGTACTCCCGCATTCGAAGTTACTGGTCTTCACGATAAGTATTATTTTATGTAATCTTTTGTACCCACCCAGTTAGTAGTTAAGTGAAATTTAATATGGGGTAGTGGGGTCCTTTAATCGTTTTCCATTAACTTTTCCGAGTAAGATGTTGAAACATACTACACAGTATATGGATACTGAAAGTGATATGCTCAAAAATGCGACGATTAATAGTATCAATGAGCATATTATTTATTTTATTTTATTAACTTCCTTGTTATATTAAGGAACAAACCAGTAAAATTTACGATAGAGATTGGGTACAATTTTTATCCACTAGATACATTTTTCGTGAACCTTAAGCCAGCTCATACAGGTCATAAACCCTGGGCTTCCCTGTATCCATATATGTTTCCCATATAAAAACTTCATCTCCGTTAGACTTCTATAACGTTATTACTGAGAATAATCACAAATGGAAATAAATTGTTGACGAGGTATATTTTGTTAAACAAGATAATTGAATAATTTGTTAGGTTAGAAAGTGGAAGATATATAACGTTATATAACTAAGAAAATGTATAACGTTATTGCTATGAATTATCACAAATGGAGATAAACTGTTGACGAGATATATTTTGTTAACAAGATAATTGAGTAATTTGTTAGGTTAGGCTTGTCTTTAAATTTAATATTTGGGGAGTATTCATGAAAAGATTTTTAATTGAATTTAGAGATTTTTTGGAGGACGCGGCATACATAATACAATGAGTATTCTCTTGCCCCGATGATACGTGACGGGCTTATAGTGAAGTATATTATATATAATAGTAATTTTAATATTTATCGTAAATATATTGTAGAAATTATTCATTTTAATCAAATTTATAATGAACTTTGTTTATGTTACCATTAATAGATTATTATTCCATTTGAGTTTATAATGGACTGGTTTTGGAAACAAAATTGTTTCGTTCAGTACACTGAAAATTAAGATGCGTTTATTTATTGTCGCCGTGATAAACTGATACTTATTTGATTATAAAGCGAAAACTCGTAATTTATTTTAATAGATATTTTCACGGATTACGGCGACGGCGATGAGAAACAAATAAAACACACAATTAATTAAAGCTTTATTTTTCACTAAAATACAGGACACAAACTTAACTGGAGCACCGACATAATTAAAACTAACCGTCATTCGATATTATTCCACAAATATTTCACATAGGTTGGTACTTTTTATTTCACTATTTCTTGTCTATTGTTTATGCTTGTTTACAGTGGCAGTCGCAAGGGTTCATAACTCGCAAACTCACTGAATTTATACTCTTGATTTTCTAGAAGTTTTCTAGTAGTTTCTGGTTTATTTTCGTTTATGCCATCAATCTCCAAATAACTGTAAAACTCTCCAAACTCTTCGGATAACCTCGATTAAGCGAGATTCTTCTTAATTTTAGCAATTCGCGCCAGTGTAAAGCCATTATTTCCTACTTCATTAATCCTGACAGGAGTATATAAAAATTTTGAAAAAAAACTATTATAATAAACATCCAGTTATCGAAATTGTAACACCCTTCAAATTCACTACTTACGTATCTACATTGCCGTGTTTCAATAACGTTGAACGTGATCGAAAAAATATTCATTTTTATTTCCAACACAGTTTTCTTGCGAAGGCTCCAACATTTCTGACACAGAGAAATTAAGATCACTTTGCAATTTTCGCCAAAATGAATTTATTCCTTATGGTCGTCCTAAATAAAGAAAGTTCAGAAAGTTTTTTTCCAATAAGGTAGTTTTATCAATACACAATATTTATGGAGAAAAGTTTTGACGTTTGGGTTACTTGAGAAATATATTGGAAAGTATCGTAAAAGTTTTCCTTTATGATAAACCCTTTTTTCCTATCCATACATCATATAATAACATTGGTGTAACATCGTATAATATCTTATTCCGTCGAGAGGTTGACGGATTACTTTTCAAAATGATCTAACGGCTTCTTCGTTACGTTTCGAAAATATTGGTTTTGTTTTCATTTTAAAATTGTGACACTATTAACAATTGAATTTTATTTAAAATTTATTTACTTGCACGCGAAAACATTTTGAAAGTCAGCTTTAATAGCTTTTCACAGAATGAAATTAATTTTGTATGTAAAAATACACATTTCTTATGGTCAAAGATATATCAGATATGGGCTCTTAAACATGTTGAATTTTTTTCAACAAACAACTTTCAAATATATATCAGATACTTCGGTCCAAAACTATGTACCTACGTAAATTGTTGGACTGCACGGTAAAATAAAAATCCTGAAAACATTAAATCTTACATCAAAATTTGAATCGGAGATTTGTGTAGTCTAAGTATTGATTCACTCGTGCAATTCTTCATTCAAGGTACTGCAAATTTGGCTGGGAGCATGAATTCAATAAATTTGCCGAATGCAAAGTGAATGAATGCTTTGTATTGAAAATTATACAAACTTTCTTACGTGTATCTACTTGATACATTTTTGTAAGCTCAGCCTCTCTAATTTATTAAAGATATCTCTAGCAATTATCTGGTACGGTGATTAGTTTGTAAAGACGAAAATTAATATTCCGTTCACATTTCGCTTTATAAGTCTCAACTCGGACATAATTCAATTTTAACTATTGACAAAATTTGTAGTCCAACATGGGTAGTGATACAATAAAATCAGAGATAATTCACGTGTTTCCATCTATTTATAATCTTACCTTTTTTCCCGCAATAACTACTATCAAAACACACATACATAGACCTACATTTTTATTTTAGATTGAATAGAAATCCCGAAAAACATTCGCGGATCAGTACTAGGACATGGCCACTTCAACACTCCAAATTAGTGATAAACTCGAGTGATTGTTTTATGTGAATACGATATTCAGGAATACGAAATTTAGACAAGAATAACCTATAAACAAGATGGGGAAAATACTTATGTAATTGTAACATAGCAGAACGTCTGTCCATTTGAATGAGAGAGACTGACGAGAATGAGAGAGAGAGCGAATGGTATAAATCAATTCGTGTTTGGTTTTAAATAATTTAAATAGTTTTTGCATTATTTGATTTAGTACTTAAATCAGCTATATGAAATTGGAATTAAGAATAATCAATGATCCGTGGAAACACAATAAGATACATCTCAGAAATTTTGTTGAGATAACTTTCAGTACCATAAATGTACATATATTGAGGTTTTGTTCTGGAATAATATGATATCTTGGATATATAATATCTTGGATATTGAAAGAGAGAAAACCTTGAATTATTTGACTAATAATTTCTCTTTAAAGTGAGATAAACAGGAGGCTTTAATTACAAACATTTATTCCATTTTAACAATGGATAAGAAGACTCAAATCCACCCCATTGACGAATAAATGGAGCATCAATATTCAGTGACTGAAATTTTATATTTGAAGTAGGTACATTCAAGTATATGAGGCGCGAAACTACAAAACTGAAAGCTGTCCCCAAAGAGTCCAACAGAAGCATAAACCCTGACTCATTCAAAACGTCTGATACTCAAGACATTCATTCAACCAAATTAAAACATCAAGTATCAAGACGAGCACCTTTACGCTTTGAGGGCGCTCACTTGGCATGGATCGCATTTTTTCTTATTTTATTTTATTTATTTATTTCTATTTAATTTTATGTATAAAATTTTGTTTGGACTGTGCCTGTCTCACTTGAAATATCTGTGTTGAGACAGGCATAGTTTACAATATAATGTATGTTTAAAACATAGTAAATAGATAATAAAGTACCTCCATAACCGAAAAAGCACGCTACTATCACCCAGAGCACGCCTACAGCCCAAGCAGTCCTGGAGAAGGCAAGGTACGTGGTGTCTTGCAAGTATGAGAACTGGTGGAAGCTACTTTGTAACGGTTGCATGCCGAGGACCACTGCACCCATGACCGCCAGGCTAGCCATCCAGCCGAGGACTACGATTACCTGAAGAAGGTGAAAAATATACACTAAATATTGTGACATTTTGTCACGAGGTGCTAGAAACGAAAGGACCACCACACAATGGAGGATTTAATGAAACTCTTGTGGAATAAACTGTCAATTGCTGGAAAGCGCAACTTTATTTGAAAAACTTCTAAAAGTCCGAAAATTTATAATATAAGACAGTAACGACGTGGCACGAGAAGAAGTCTCATTTTGACATGCGTTGAATACGTAAATAAGCGAGCGGTCCAATGCGAGTATAGGTGACCGAGGATTAAATTCCCAGTTTATGTTTATTTTTATAATTTTTAAAATACGCACATAATTTTACCAAGTATCAATAATAAAATTGACTTATCATATATATGCACCAAGTCTAATCAATAATTAATGGTCAAAATGATACTATTTTTACAGAAAGGCCTTATCATAATAGCCAATAAAAATGATTTATTTCTAAAATACTTATTATTCCAAAAATATGCTTGAGAATCTTCTTCACAATAAGTTTTTTTCGCTTTATGTAACGATTTATTGCACAAAATTGGACGACTGTTAAAAAATTTGGTAGCAATTTATTTAAATTTATCGACGGCGTTAAACGTGCTTTTCTGCTGATAAAATTAATGTATTCGATCGTTACAGTAATTTCCAATTCAACATTTAGTTAAATGTTGACTTAAAATCTCATTCATGATACATGATGCCAAACCCCTCAATTTGAATGAAACCCCAAGTAGAATATTTCCGGTTTTGCACAGTTGAAATATGAAGAATCGGTTTTTTGCATAAATATGCTTAAAAATTTATTTTAGGTTGTTCATTTAGAGAGATTTTTTCTGTAAAAGATATAAAACCCGAGGGATCTATGAATATAACATTTTCATTTACCTACATACACACATTTAGATGATAAAAAATAATAATGAAATTATATAAAAATGGAAAAGAGAAAACAAAATACAGTTATTTGGGTATTATGTCCATGGAATTCTATGTATGTCAGTTGTGGTAAATCTAATGTATTTCAGTCCGATGTAGATGAGTTGCGATTGCCCTGGTAGAATTCCTTTTGTATTGATGTGTTAGAATTGGTGTGTTAGTGATGTTCTAGAGTAGTGTTGAAGAATTTTATGAGTTTATGAAAAGTTTCATGGTTTTGATCTTTGCTCTGTTATCAATGAGGACTTTCTGTTTTCTTTGGTAAACTTTTTCAGTTAGTATCATGCAGCTTAAGTTTTTAACCATTTTTAGTAAATATTTGGTTGTCTTCTAAGTCTGTTTAGATTTTCTATTTCGATTTAGATTTTCCATTTCCCCCGAAAGGAATCGTATATCTTATTTTATTCTTAACATACATTTTTCATAATTTTAATATTTTGTGGTGTGCATTAGAGTATTTTATGGAATAGGTTATCAGTTTGGTCATTGTTTGCTGCATACTGGATTTTTAATAATTTTGTTACTTTAAATAGAAGCTCTAGTGAAATGATAATTGTCAAAAGGATAAATAAATGCCCTTAATTATAATATAATAATTTCTGTTGCTCGCACCAATATTATATAATAATTCCTATTGCTCCCACCAACGAGATGCGCTTGGTGGAAATGTGCCGAGCTTACAGCTATTTGTTAACTGACATTGACATCTATCATATGTCTCTATACCATCTGCATCGCAACTTTGAATTAATAATTAAATATTGATTCAATATTGCCATGCAAGATATAAATAAAGTTATATCTTAATACGTTATATTTAATATTGTTATTTTATTATGTTTTATTTTCTTATTATACTGTTTCTACTCATGTCTCTTATTTAAATTTACTCTTATAATTATTTTGTAGTTTTTCAAAATTATTTTCTTTTATTATTTTATTTGACTTGTATTAAAGGGAATGCATTTTTTATATCCGATATAAGTTACTGTAATGATAATCCAACGTTTTACAAAAAATAAGTCAGAAATATTGAAAAAAAAAACATGCAAACTTTGTTGTCGCATATCTCCGTCACTATTGATATTAGATTATAATGGCTTCAATATTTTCGACTCATAATTAAGGCAGGAACACAGTCCTGCGAGGTTACTTATGTTTTTCAAATAACCCTGTATATGTAAATATTTCCAAACAAATAAATAAATTAACTATTATTTCTTTTTCAAAACTTACATCAGTGATGACGCAATGATATGCAAAAAAATAATTCGCAAATACACATACCTTATTAATTTTGATGTCTCTTGAAGCGTAGATACGCAGAAAATACCCGGCGAAAACGCCAACCAGCCATGGCGTGGCTCGAGTGTGTGTAGCCATGTAATAGTCGGACTGGCGGGATTCTGCATTTGGGTCACTAAAAATATTGCGGTTGTGTGAAAAAATTAACCTCAGTTGAGATAAAATATTCATTTGTAGGGTATCAGAATCAAACTGCAAAGATTCTGCGTTCACCTCACTAAAAATATTTATTTTTTATGAAAAAGACAATTAGAATTGGGAATTTGATATCGTTTGCGTTACTAAAAACTAACTAGTGTGAAATAATTGGCCACAATTAAAAAAAATATAGGTATACGAGAAAAAAAATTAAGGATATTCAAAAATATAAACGCAGAAAATAATATCATTGATCTGTCTGTTTTCTTTTTTAATTTACATTTAATATAATTAATAGTCAATGAAGTAATTTTTTTTAGATTTTACCTTCATAAACAACAAATATTTCACGAACAATACAAACATAGTTTTGTTACTATTACTGAACTGTTTAAAATTGTGGCTAATAATTTAGTTTCAAAAGTGTATAATATTAATTAATTAATTAAAGTCAAATAACTTGTTTACACCACAATATTAGATACAAAATAAACATGTTTTGAGAACAGCGTTCCCTTCTTCAGGATGAGATATATACTCAATTTTCAACATACAAATCATCCTAAAGAAGGGAACATTGTTCACGAAACATGAACATCTTGTATCTCGTAAAGTGGTGTTAACAAATTTATTTGACTTTAATTAATTAATTACGTCATGACAAAGTGAAAGCTTGCCTTCGGAAGAACTATTTATCGTTTTATCACGTATAAGCGACTAGCGCTTAATATTATTCGCAATAGAAATCTATAGAAATCCATAGAAATCCATAGAGCGTTTTTGTTAGCAGGTAGTCATATAAACTATTAGCCATTTATTACTTCATATTATGATCATAATAGTCGGTAAATAAATATTGTATTCTTTTTTATTCGTCCTTTTTTAGCATTTTATAAATATATATGTATGATATAACATATATATTTATAATTTTTTCGCACTTTTTTCTCGAGAGTTGACCTAGAGAGTTAGTTAGCCAGAAAAAATAAATATAATTTATCAAAATTCAAGTTTTAAATATGCAAGTAAAACAAATTTAAAAATTAAAATAAATAAAAAATATTATACGCTGAATAGTTTAAAGGAAATATTACGCTGGTGAATATTCAGACTAGAAGTAATGCTTCTCATTTCTTATATAACATTTTTAATGGTGGTGAGCGACAGCTAAAATACGCTCGCTACCCTGAGTCTATAACTTGTGTGGAAAGATGATTTAAAACCGAGAAAATTTTAAGAACAGTTTTGTAAGTTTCATTTCACGCCTTCGCGGGCGTACAACGGGGCGCCCGTATGCGGAACTATCTCTTGATCCAAGCGGAAAATTTCTATAATATATCACTGTCAGTGTATTTATCATTATGCATCATGAATTTTTAACAAAAAAAATAAGGAAATATTAGTATTATATCTTTTATACAAACGAACGTTTTTATTACTATTTATATGTTATGATATCGCCACCTTAAGAGAAATAACGTATTTTTTGTCGATTAACACATGTATCAAATTTTTTAGAGTTGTATATATATTATAGTTTTGCAACCCATTTCACATATGTGTTGTAATTAAAATTAGCGCCACCAGCGTCCAAAGCTTTTAACATTCCCTTAATCAAATACAAATTGCAATAATGAGGTATCTATACTACTGGATTTTTTTTTGTACAGCAATATTTTTGTGTAATGAAGTCCCACCGAGTTATTAACATTACACTAAAATACGCCTGAAGATTATTTTAATTTTTTTAATTCCTTTTTTAGACCAGTTTTTTTATGTTTGAGGTTGTCCAAAATTGTCAATGAACACTGTATTTGATTTTTATCCCAGGAGATATCATTAAACAAGATAATATATTATAGATGTCTCATGGAGACGAAATTATATTTTTTATGGGAAAGTAGATATGGAAGTCTTTTGGTTCCTACGTACATACGATAGTAAGGTCCGGGAAGGTAAGCAGTCAAAGTACAAAAGTAATATAGCAAAATTGAATACAATTCCAATGCAATGGATAGATGCTTAAAATTTTTCACGATTATAAATCTATTCGAAGATGTATAAAATGTATAAAATCGCACGATGGGTCAAGATAGTGAGATATAATACTTTATCCCTGGGGAAAAATACTTTGAGATGTTGTGACCCTATTATCTCTTAGGCAAAAAACTTGTGGTATATAGAAAAGGCTGTATCATAGCTAGTAACAAAAACTTTATAGGTTGATTCCTGTAAAGCTCAAGCAACCATGACCTAATTGATATCAAGAGTTATGGAGATTTGCAATATCAAAGTTTGTATTTTTTCCAATATTTCTGACCTATTTTTTGCAAAAACTTGAACAATCATTAAAGTTACTTATACCGATTATGAAAAATCATTCGCTTTAATACAAGTCGAACAAAACAATAAAAAGATTTTAAAAAAAAATTAGAAATTCAATTTTTACAAGGTTTTTATCACGGGTCATGGTTCTTTGAATATTTTCGACTTATTATCAAGGCTCTTTATCCACTTGTGAAGTTTTTGCTACTAGTTACGAGACACCATATATATAACAAAATCGAGAACTCTATAAAAATAAATGAGAAATTGCAGAAGTTATATGTAATTTTGGTTCATTTTATTGAACGGAAGAATTCATAAATAAAAAATAAAGCTACATAGTTTTGTCGCATAACTTTCCGCAAAATCTGTACTAAACACATACCAAATGAACAAAACGCTCATGTCTCTCGCGCCCCACGGTGTTCTGAATACACATCATTGCTTGAATAGACGTGTTGCAAAACAGCGAACATTCACATTTGAAATTAATGGACTTGACGTTTTTCGATACAGTTTTAAGGTAGCATTATTTTATATCATGAAATTTTTTTGATCGGCTTCTTAATAATTGTGTAATTCAATGGGTACAATATTATATTATTCAAATTTGCTTCAGAAAGAGCATTTCTTTCAGGTGGGTACATCTTTTAGTGACATATGGCCCTTCGTATTTGTACATCCTCTAAACCAAAATACCCGAAACTACCCAAAATACCTATAATCAATTACCAAGGCACTCAAAATCTATTAATAAACTCGGATGCTTTAAAGTTTCTTTGAAGTGGTTCAGAAAAATAAATTATTTTTTGCAAATAACTTTAGGAAACTACTATCAAAAAATAAATATTTGTACACTTACTTTAATTTTCAAAATTTGACAACAACAAATCGAATGCGACGGAAATTTTTTTACCGTGGGAAACCCTCTGAGAAAAGACGGAAGTGGATGCAAAAATGAATTTTCTGGTTTGAGTTTTACCATGACGCGAAGGTTAACAAAATGTTACTTTTCCAGCGCCCGTGATATTCATAAAAATGTAAAATAAATACATGCGCCCTTGGGTCTACAATGTTCTTCACTTTGTTAAATTTGTAGAAGCAGGTTTACGCCGTTTGCATACTGCAATTAATTTTATTCCATCACTGGGATTTTCAAGAGACTTAACATTCTATATAATTTTTTTGTTTTTTTTTATAAACTAAAAAATGTTTTTTCACGCTGAATATCTGATATTACATCAATTAATAAGTTATATTCATGTTAATTGATAATGCTTGAAAAATCGATCGTTAAGTTTGGGTTAAGATAAAAATAATAATTAATAACTAGCGAGGGTTGTTTTTAATTATTATTATGTTTTGTGATTTTTCACGGGTTTGCGGCTAGTAAACTAAACCAAACTACTAAACTAAACTAAATTAAAGTACTAACTAACCTAAAAATA
Organism: Agrypnia vestita; assembly: GCA_016648135.1. NCBI lineage: Eukaryota > Metazoa > Arthropoda > Insecta > Trichoptera > Phryganeidae > Agrypnia > Agrypnia vestita. The sequence goes on along the minus strand of JADDOH010003590.1, from coordinate 114,494 downwards.
ACCACTAAGCATCTGTGCTTAAAATTTGTTTCTTATAAAATAATTATTTTAAAATACCTATAAAAAAATAAATTTAAAAGCTTGCTTGTATACTACATCATGGGAAGCGCCATAGATATATTACATAAGACCCATAAAAACGAAAGATTTCTTGATTTCGAACATACTTATATATAGAACTTTCAAAATTTTGATCATGTGGGGATATTCTTACGATGGAATTGGTGAACGTCGCATTGTATAGAGTGATCACTTAAGCCAGCTCATACAGGTTGTATGATGCCATAATATAAGAAACTTCTATCCAGGTTTCTGATATATATATAAATAGCGTTGCGTCTGTGAGACTTCTATAATTATTAATTACTTATCTTCTTTATAGAAGAAGAATAATTATAGAAGTCAATTACAGAAGCTACTTCTATAGTTAATATCCTAATTAATATAAGACAAACGTTTGTTTTAAAGAAAGATTCAGAAAGTTTGTTTGTGAAATATGTTCCTATCGTACAAATAAAAGTTACGATAATATTTCAGCCATAGTGGAAATTTCTCAAAGCCTTAAGGATCTTATGCATTTAAAGAATTTTCAAAGAGTGCCTTATATGGAACTTCTCAAAATTCCTCAAAAAAATTCCTCAAAGCCTCGTGGAACCCATCCATTTAAAGAATTCTCGAAGAGTTCACTCGAGCTGCTCGGGAAACTGTGCATGAGATTACTTTCAGATAAATTGAATTCAAATATACATATTTATTCGGGACGGCTTGCACGGACATTGCATCAAATATTCAATTGAAAATATGTACCAACAAGTACCCAATTTATTATATGAATGAAAATTATTATTTAACTCTTTACATATGTGTATTTATTATTTTATAAATATTTGTCTTTTATATTGTTTTTATATAGTACTAGCTGTGCCCGCGCGGCTACGCACGCGTAGATTTTTAGTACACTGTTTGGATCGTCATAGAACTTTCGCGAACCTTCTAGAACATTCTCCTTCCAGAACTTTAAAGAAATTTGTCGAATGTACAAGGGCCTTCTAGACACATTTCACCACTCAGTTTAGAACCTTATAGAACTTTAGGGAATTTTCTAGTACCTTCTCCTTCCAGAACTTTCTAGAGCAGGTTTTTCTGGAACCTTCTAGACTCACCGACACAGTCGGCACGCCTATTTTGAAACAATCTGAAGCATTTGCGGCCATCCCATAACAAAACAATGTGCTAGAAAGCACATTTTCGTCACCCACTCCCACCCACGCTTAGCCACCTCCACCAAACTGGCACATTTTCGATGTGACACCAAGGGCTATCTACCACCATAACCACCAGGGGTGGTATTGTCTGGTTGTGAAGAAAACTTGGCGGATAGATAAACACGGGTTTCTTTTTATATATATATATATATATCTATATATATATATAATATATATATATATATTGATTGCTTTACATTATTAAAATATTGAATAGTTGATTATAACTGCCCCAGAACATGTTTAACCTAGTGGGGCGTTATAAGTTTATGTAAAAAAGTGTGATATATAAATCGTGATAAAATAAAATAAGAAAAAGTATATTACACTTACTTTAATGGCAAGGAAGCAGCTGTCCACGCGGCTGAATAGCAGATCACGAACACCAAGACGAGAGACGCCACTATCCAGCCCGCCGCCAGACTCAGACCGACCTTGGCGTTCTTCAAGATCGGATACAGAATCAGTGGCGACAGAATAAACAGCTGCATATCTACCGACAAGTACCACGACTGCCCTAAGCACTGAAATTAAAATAATTTTAATTTTTTTTTTATGGGAAATGCATGAGTGAATATTTTTTACGCACAGAGTAGGTATAAATCTTAACAATAATATAGTATATTATAATACTACAAAATATAATTTCTTAAAAAATATATTATATAAATAACACATTATTATTGTGTAGTTGCAATCTTAGAACAAAGTTCTGCGAATTTTTAAAACAAAATTTATTAATCAATTAGAAAAGACGTACAGAAAAATCAAATCAACGAAAGCAGGTGCTTTAACCAGTTACGTTTTAGCGGCCTCGTACATTTCCGTCAGTATATCAATCTTATATGAAAGTCTTTTATTTTATTTTTGGAATAAAACCTGACAATATTATTAACATAATAATGAAGATTCTATAAAATATTTTAAAAATATTAGTACCTAGATATTTCCAAAACATTTATAAAAGCCAAGTCAATTAAATTAAAGAAGATTATTAATTACAAAGAAAGATAAAACAATCATTGCAAAAAAAGAAAATGATTGAATTTCTGTGTCAAGAAAAACATTGATAAAAAAATTAACATGAAACAATTAGAGCACTAAGGTATAGTGATAGCCCTTTTAAAAGGAATTGAATATTAATTAATATTCCTGTATTTTGATGCCCATTCGGGCTGCAAAAACTTGACTTCTGGGTGAACAATATTTAAATTTGTTACATAAATTTTTAACAGAATATATCGGAGGGGTGAGAGAAGAGTCGGGTGTGGGAGAGGTAATGATTTTATTTTCCGCAGGGTCCTAACAAATAATAATGCAAAATTTGTATCAGATGAGATAGAAAATATATTGGAGAAAGGTGTGGGTAAAAATGAGGGGGGTGACATATAAGTTTTCCACAGGGTTCTAAAGATGAAATATGCAAATTTTAGGTCAGACTTATCAAACGGTACAGATTTGTATAGAAAATTTTGTGGGTAAACGAGGAGGGAGTAAATATCACCAATGTTACCCACCGGGGCCTAGCGAATAAGTAGACAAAATTTGGATCAGATAGGTCGGATCAGTTAGGTCAATGGTATAGATTTGTAGAGAAAATAAATCAGAGAGAGGTGGTGGGGTAAAAGGGAGCGCGCAAATGTCGCCCATGTTACCAGCCGGTTCCTAAAGAATAATTATGCAAAATTTTCAGATCGGTCAAACGGTACAGATTTTAATAAAAGATATATCAGGGGAGAGATAGGGTCATGTCACATATGTTACTCGCTGAGTCCTAAAGAATAAATACGCAAAATTTGGGTACGTCGGGTTCAAGCGGTGTAGATTTGTATTGAAAAGAAACAGATAGACATTGTTTTTTCTACGCATTCGCCTGAATAACCGCATTTTCCAATATTCACTTTTTTATTCTTTTTCCAGGATTCACTTCCGAGATCAGATTTGACACCAGAACGCTATTTCGTGACAACTGCATTCAGAACTCGATTCTCTCTTACTACCGTGATTACCCTCCTTTCGATATCCTTACCGTCCATCCCTATAAAATATACATCCATAAATATAGAGACTTATTCATTTATTCTTAACATTTTTATATCACATTTAGTCATTTTTTCGTCTATCTCCAACATTTAATATGGCGAATAGAAATTATAACGCTACAAGCACGAGACTAAAAGTAATAAAATTACAGAGAAATGTTTAGAATGCATAGAAATAAATGGGAAAGAAATTAATCAATTTACGCTTCCTCGATGTATGTTATTTATATGCTCTTCTCATTTTTTGACAAATTGTGTACCCTTAAATTCTATAAATTTCCGCTGGTTGGTAAAGAAATATTTCGATAATCTGTTATCCTTAATTATATTAATGTTTGTTTACCTTGTTAACTCGACGTGAGTTTAATAATATTTTATATTTTTTCACTACTTAATTTACTTCATTAACTCTTCTCCTTTTCTCTCAATATTCCCGTTGCAACCAACCTTACAACAGTAACTTCGGCTTATTTTTCAGTACCTAACCATTATTTATATGTTAACTTTATTATATATATTTGAATAGAATCAATGTAAAATATTTATATTTGAAAGTCAGTCGATGAGAGATTCTGTTTACCTTTTGAAAAATATTCTTTTCTTGAGTAGTAAGTAATACGTATATAAATGTCGTCAATGCCGCGCAGAAATAAATAAAATTATCTTTATTTTTGTTTCAATATAAATAATCTATACAATGTAAACGCCAAATCCATCGATAAATTTCTTATATAATTTTCATCAATAATCTTTTTAAATTTCCCATCAATTTATTTCTTATTAAATTTCTCATTAAATTTCTTCATCGGTTTTCTTCATGATCGATAGAAAATGTTCAACAGAGTGAGATATTTCAAAACTCTGACTCGATTGTTGCCAAACTAACCATTTCTGTAACGTTGACGTAGTTTTGAACGTAAAGCAGTGTGCTCCACCAATATTCTTTACAATTGTTCACAAAGACATCGTTGAGCTGGCTCCAGAAAGGTCCTCGTCCGATCTTGGGAACAATTGTGATTTGGATTAAGATCATCGCAGCCAGGGCCGGTGTCAGGCGCAAGAAGCGGTGAAAATAAAACATCGGAATTTCCCGGAGTGATCCTGAAAATATTTTATTAAATAATTAGTTGAGTTAACCTCACAATAGTTGGAGTCCATACAGGTGCAAAAAACACAAACAATATTTTATCATTTTTAATTAATATCGTACTCAGAGAGCAACACTGTCACCAAATGGTCACCAAAAATTCTTAAATAGACACTCTGGAACCCTGAAAGTAGGGACACCACAAAAAGTGGTGAACAGACGACATTTTCCAGCTTGTGGGTCAAAGATGGCAACAATTAGCCCAAGATAGAAAACATTGGAAGGCTTTAGAGGTAATAGAGACCTATGTCCAGCATCGGAACAATTGTGGCTGAGAGAAGAGCAAGACTGATGTACAAATCACCTTCCTAAAAAAGTGTTTCCCGGGTGCAAAACCGAGTTAGAATGCCATATATATGCGGTGTATAAAAGCAAAGGCAGCGATATCCAAAAAAGAAATAATGCAGTTTCTTATTTCTAGATTTTTTTAATATAACTCACAGTTTATTACATTTAATTTAATTCTGGTCTATTAACTATAATTAAAACAAATTTTATTCGCTGTGGCTCTCCAAAAAGAGAATAACTCTTGTGCTTGGGGATGGACTTACACTTTTACCTTATTACTTATTTTGTATACATGTTGAAAAATTATTTAATTTAGTTTTTTTCATTAGAGTTAACTTCTTTTTTATTTTTCATCTCAGTTATCTTCTTAATTGCTGTAAGGAGGCTATTGAAATTCTTTATTTTTTAATACGTTTTTTTTGATATTTTGTTGTTGTTGTTGATATATTGATAATAATGATTTTATTGATATTTTTTGATGTTATATTTTGGTATTTAAAAATATATAAAGGTCTTAAGGATAACTTAGTTTTAATGTTCTGAATTCGAGCTTTTATTCAAAACAGACTATAAATTTGTATTAAAAATGGTTTTGGAAGAGATAAATACACACAATTTAGAATTCAGTACATTTTAAATTATTAATCCTCACTGACTGCATTCAAATTTGATTTTGGATTTTGTTGAAGCACATGATTTGGCACGTAAACACACTCATTGCATTTAACGGGTTAATTCTAATATCAAAATTTCTAAAAGTTTTACCTTTATTAAAATGATGATAATCACTAAAAATTGATTTACAAGCATTTTAATACCATCCGGTAGTTTTAGTAATGGGAATTGTTACATAAATGCATTTTTTCTTTCTTTTATACCTCATAAATATCTGCGTCATCTGGTAGCGTTAGAGATGGAGGCGAGAGAGAGAGAGAGGCGGTAAAGAAATACGTATTATATTTTTATATTTGCATTTGAATACTAAAAATATGATTAGTTCACCTTTTTTAAATGAACTATGCAAATGTCAGAAATTGCAACAGATGATCTCTTTAAAACTTAATGCGATTTATTATACAAATATTGTGGTAGTAAGATAGATGATACTTACTGTTTCCCGTTTGACGAAAGAAAGTATACGAAAGGAGAACTCCACTAAGGAGAAAGAATGTATCGACAGAAATCGTTGATCCAACAATGGCCATGCTCCAATAGCTGTCCATCCACTGAAACATCGATGAAATCAAATAATACACATTTCACAAAATAATTTACTGTTTTGACGGTTAGCTACTAAATTGGATGATTTTGTGTTATTAATATGATATTTTTGTGGGTTCGCGACAGTGGGAGACATGTTATAGTTTTATTTAATCACGAAAGTTATTTGATACAAATTTAAGCGCTGTACATTAATTATTCATACATCGCTGCATTTCATGTCTTTCTCGTTTACACTTTGCATTTCACTTTTGTTGTATTTTCATCTAATAAATTATAATATCCTCATCCTTGTGATCACAGCGTCAGCGATGTAGCAAGAATAACCGCTTTAGCATTAAAATAATGCCGACTGGGTGGCGAAAGTGTAGGACCGGTGTCGGAGATATCGCTCTTAAATGGCCCTAGGTATACAAACGGTGGATCCCCCTTCGCTGTTTTTTAATTCACACTAATTTCGCACTCGTCACTCGTCTGTGGAACAATTTATATTTGTCTTCTTAAATATTTGCAAGTCTCTGAATTCTTTATCACGCTGCCTTTTATCACGCCAAACGCCCGGTAGGTACTCACTCTCGTTATTTATTCCACTGGTGTATTACTCTTTTCTATATATTCGCACAATCTATCTATCACAATAAACTTTGTCGCGTGGTGTTGCTTTTTATATAGAGAAAGTCATATCGCGAACGTTGCTATTATTATTATTTTTTAATGATTCTAAAGCATTCCAGACCCACGTGCAGCCGTGTTTCTTCTTGATTTTGGATCTCGTGACAATATTATTTTGGATCAACTCAGTTAAACTCAGATGATAGATAGTAACAATTTAAAGTAGTTTTGCACTTCGAATTCTGTAAAAAAAGATGCGTTCAAAGGGTTGACATCAGGTTTTTAAAAAGAAGACACAAAACAGGAAGGCGAATTGCCTAATTATAAGAAGAAAAAGATAAGTAAAAACAAAGTTTTTTAAAATTAAATAAACGATAATATGTAAAAACATTGAAAAAATTTTAATAAAATGACTAGGTAATTGAAAATGTTTTGCAGCATTATGAATTTCTAATTATCAACAGTTGAAAACCCATCTATTTTAACGTCTATTTTATCTATTTTAACGTCAAAAAGATATCTATTTTAATCCATACATTATTATGTTAAGCCATGCCTGACTCGCCTTAATATTGGGTCCGTGACACCCGAGACCGATTATTAACTAAGGGGGTGGGCGGGCCTTTTGGGAGGGATCGTATTAAAAGAGCCTTAAGAACACACGGATGCGAGGGAAAAAGTTACCTTCAATACAATTTTCACCTACTTACCTAGTATTGAATTGTGACGACTTCTGAAATTAACTCAAGGAAATAAAATAAAAGTAGAATCTGTAACGGAAAAACCGTATTATACAGGGTGCATCCGAGCTAGTCCACAATACTAGATTCCTGGCTAAATTGAACTGTCCTTACAACAAAGTTAGCATTTTTTCAATAAAACTTTGGACTTTATTGCCACCTAACTTATGAATATTAAAGATTCTTTCACTTTAATACAAATTAAATAAAATGATATAAGCCTTGTAAAATATTATGATTTATTTTATTTTGTTACTTTAATAAAAGTCCAACATTTTCCAGTAAATAAGTCAGATTTATTTAAAAAATGCAATCTTTCAAGTCGTTTATCTCCATAACTTAGGACGTTATTGCTTGAACATTTTCGATTCATAATTAAAGCAGGAATCTACCTGTAAAGTATTTTGGACTGGCTCCGTTACGCCTGTATGAAAATTCTTCAACGTCATTTTTGTAGCATAAATAATGAATATTTAATATGTATTTTTAATTTATAAAATGCGATGCTTCTCTGTTACAAAACGATGACAATTCCAAAAGTAACCGAATATGAAAATTTGTATATGCCCAGATGGCGGAGGCATTTTATTACTCAATGTCCAATCCACAATTGATATTGTGAAAATCATTCATACTTGTTCCATATTGGAAATAACTGTCAAGCCACCAACGCCCCGTTTCAACAATTCATTTTCAAATTGACAATTTGTCAAATATTTCATTTTGTATACATCGTCCATTCATCATCCCTTATTGTTCGTACTGATTTTTTTTTTAATAAAAATTGATATGAACACGAAATGCGTATCATATCAATATTCTTACTATTTTCAAAATAAACTAAACTCTTGTGCTATGAAAATAGGACATGGGACTCCTTTGCTGGTGTCCTGAAATGGGGATCGAACCACAGATCAGATAAGTGAGCATCATGACCACTACACTAAAACTTTATCGACTTTCCTTTTGTAATAACTACCTAGTTATTATTTAACATTAGAAAAACCATACTATTTACGTTATTTTTACGAATTTCATCTGTTACTCCGAAACACAAAAATTCGGTCTGTTGTAAATATAAATATATTTAAAAAAAAGATATACAGTGTGTCTCATAACTAGTAACAAAAACTTCGGGGAGTCTTCTTCGTGCAATTTTAATAGAAAGTATTCCTCACATTTTGAGTGAAATGTCAACAGTTACGGAGAAAAGTCATCAAATTTTTTTTTTTTCAATATTTCCGACTTATTTTTTGTGAAATATTGAAGTGTTACTTCAGTAACTTATACGAACATGGCACGGACATCAACAGTGGCTTAATTTTGCACTTACATTAAAATATTTATGTCTATAGAAAAGAGATATTTCTAGCTATTTACACATACCGAAATCATATCCTTCGTTTTTTAAATATTTAAATTGAACATTTGTTCTTGGATTTCCACTCAACCAATCTCATCCCAATAATTACAATTTCGTTGTGTCTGTCTGCTGTCATTTTCATTTCAAAACATTTTTTTTCTTTTTGTTTCTTAGAACTGACATATAAATACCGTCAATTTTTACTGGTTACAGCTTGTAATATAATAAATGCATAAGATATGTTAAAAATATTCACGGTCGTTCGTGATTTACTGTAATGAGATCCGAAACGTCAGCCAAAATTTTCTTAGAAACACGGCAGAATATCCCAGAAAACTTAAACCAGAAGTATGTTTAATACTATCAATAATCAAGAATGCACATATTGCGTGGTCAATAATAATATAAATGCATGTTTTCCTACATAATGTAGTCATTTTAATTGAATACAAACGACAAAATAATTGCTTTAAATTTACATAATAAAATAATTACAGTGCTCTCGATTATCCGACGCGGTACGGAAAATAGTGAACCCGACAAAAAACCCTGCGTAATACAGAATTTCAACGACCAGCACATCCGGTTCTAATGCTTATGTTTATTTTTTATTATTTTTTTATTTTTTTTTATTTATACAGTAGATACATGTTTTTTTATAATACATTGATTCTATATTATAACATTTTACAGACATTATACTCCCCAGAATATAGAAGATAGGGCTTGAACCCCGGGGCAGCAAACCAGAACCGGCCGCTTAACGCATGTTGCTACCGCCACCTCTCCGTGGACTGTCATAAAGATACTATAAATATATACTGGCAAAGATGCAAACCAGTGTTACAGCTGCAGGTTACAGCTAGTATTTTGTATAAAATCACTGATACCTGATCATGGATGAAATAGTTTATTGAAATTTTCCGAAAGTTCCTTCATGAGTCCGTCTGCAATTGACAGTATTTCAATCTTAATCTCCTAAATAAGAGATATATAACAGTAATTAATTTAATATAAATGTGTTTTTGTAGTAAAAAGACATAACACGCATATTACGCTTATATTACTCTAATAACTCTAGACAGTATGTATACAACATATTAAAATATCGATAACGACATTAATACATAACCATTGCACATAACCATTGCACCAATTATCATACAAATCTTCGATAAATTTCACATCTGTTTGACGCAGTAATTTACAACCGGAATGTAGGAGATGAAAACAGGGTAAACAATTGCAACAGTATTCATAAAAATTCTCGGCGGAACCTGTAACCGCTAGAGAACGCGTCCCCGGGTGGCGGATAGGGGAATGCTCGCCAGATATGGTGGGTAAAAGGGAAATTAAATACGTCTCGCGGAACAACGGTACCGTGGGGTATTTTCAAATAAATTTAAAAAAAAAAAGTATTTTAAATTAACTATAAATCATATAAATCACTATGAGTTGAACGTTTTTTGCAAGAGTTATACGTACATCAAATATTCCAAGAAGGTTTTCCACAGGATAGGAAAAAGCGATGATGTATCTATGTCCCAAAATGATCCAGAACATAGAAAGAACCCTTATTCCGTGAAGGCAGGCAAGGGGTCCAGGGTCTTTGCTTAGAGTTGTCAACCTTTTCGAGTTGGTGTACATGGAGAACGAAGCGAGCAGCACATTCGGAGACTCCTTTTCTCCTAAAATAAATGTATAATGCATGTTTATTCACGATCTGTTTACAATAATAATAATTAATGCATTTACAACAGTAACTAAATTACTATAGCAAAACAACAATGTTTTAACTACCCATCACGCCGATTCTCCGTAGAGGTAAACAGAGATGATATAACGCCACGCTCTTCTGTCCTGGCATTATCTTTTTGGGCGTAATTTCATTTAGAACACCATTTTTTTCCACGAAAGGAGAGTGATTGCGAAAAACAAAGTAAACGGTGCTCTGTATGCAATTATGGCCAATAAGAAGCAAGACTAGCGGTACGTAACGCAGTTTTGGTACCATCTCAGGTGTATGAATGAAATCCTGAAATTGGAAAAAAAAGAACGAATCTTGTAAATAACGCCCTTTTTACGAAAATGGCGCTCTATAAATTTTCCATGTTTATTATTATCATTTTAACAATGTAGAAGTACTTGTGAAACATATAAGGCAGAGAACAAGCGATCTGTACAGTATGAATTTCAAAGGAAAAATAATATTTTACGCCTTATTTATTTTATGAATATCACTTACTCAAATATTTGAAAATATATCGTTTTACACGTACACGATACTTTTTCATAAAATATTTTTTTCGCGTAATGAGTTTAGTCATTCTTATTATCTCGTATCAAAGATACACTTACACTTGTTCATTATATAACATAATATAGGCACAGTGCACAAAGGTCAATTTTCCGCACTTTATATTACATTTTTATTAGTTCTCTATATTTTGTAAATATATTATCTGAAATGCTTACTTACTAGAATACAATTAATTTAATATCAGATTCTTCTTGTAATAACTATCCAGTAAATAAGAAATCAATGTCAAAATGATACTTGCTGTGTTTCGTTTCTAGTTTTTAGTAATCTGTTTATTCTTATCTGTTTATCTTACGTATTGATATATTTTGTCACTACTAATATTAATATTGGTAGTCCTTGTCATCATCAAGTATAAATAATCAACAATCTTAACTTCGAATGTCCGTCCGTAACTTACTGGGATTACGACAACAACACCGATTAGCCGCTAATCAGCGCGCGGCTCAGACTACTTGCAAGGTTCGCGCTACCGAACTACACGATCATTTTTTATATTAATTTAATAATTATGTTCCGTGACTTTTCACGGGTGTTCACTTAATCACTTACAGAAAACGGGAAATTTTGATAATTAAGGGTAACATAGAATTTTATAAACCGGGGAATCTTTAATGATAAGTGCCTAGAAAAAAAATCTTAATATTGGGTTTTACCGAAAACATTCAATTATTTATCTATAGGGAATGGGTAACTTAAACCTTATAAATAATTCGATTATACGTGGTATATCCACTGTTTTATACTGGCCTTATAACCCGAAATAGCGGTCACATTTAAAATAAAACTTAACCTGCAGAACTTAATACTAATATATTTTTTTTTTTTAATATTGATTATATTATTTATATAAATCTACTTATATTATTTGATTAATTACAACTACATGTAATAGAAAACAAAATATTTTTAATAATAAATTCAATTTAACTACTAGCCCAATTCTAAAATTTTTTACAATAATTGCGAGTAATCAACAAATTCAGCAATTATATTTAAAAATAAATTTTCACACTATTTATAAAAACAAAAAAACAAAAGACATTATTCATTTTGATATTTTGACATATATATAACACCCTGACGATGGAAAGGTATTTCCGAAACATGTAGGTGCAATTAATCAAATAATATAAGTATATTTATACAAATAATATAATCAATATTTTTTTAAATGTCAATATACAATGTTTCTGAATCAATTGAAAAAATATTAAAATTTAATTTATTTTAAATTTCATTTAAAAAAAGGCTTTCTTTTATTTGTAGAGATTATCATAATTCAGAGAGTTCAACGTGATGCACATGCTGAAGTCAGCAAAGGAACGAGACAGAAATTCGACTACGATTAAATGAACATGGAACAGACAGCGTGCAAATTATATACGGGCATGTAAACTAGGCCATCTGGGAAAATGCACTGAATAAGCACTTTCTGTATACAAGCAATCACTATGTTTCTGAGCCGGAGATATCCCGAGAGTAATCTCATGTCTTATCAAAGAAGCACTCTAAATTTCCTGGATATAGATGATGCCCTTAATTGAAATCCTCTTTGTACCAGTCCTTCTAAACCTGTCGCTTCCAGTCCATCCAGTAAAAGGTTCCGGTCACAAAATGAACCCGCCCTAGAGGGCGCCTATTATGTAATCGACACAGTAATGCCTCTAGATATATATAAACCAACTGATATAAAACATGTAAAACATTATCTTAACGACACGATATTTATATATGTATCAAATACTTGCGATGCAGTCGATTTGATGTTATTTTTTAAATAAGGGAAGTCAACTGTACAAAGTATACTTGTCATTCAAAAGATCGAATCTGGACCCAATATTCTACAATTCAGCCTTAATAAATGCTCCTTTCGAAACTATAATAATGGCAAATCAACTCAACGTGTGTAAAGTAAAATTTTTAATTCACTGTCAATTAAAATTACCGTGTAATAAAATAACCGGCACATCGATTAATAATACGATTTCAAAACTATCATTTTCCATTTTGGTGATCTAATATTTTCGAGACGGCAATAAATTTACATTCTACTTGAATATATTTTTTTACATTGGGTGCATCATTACCACCCTTATTAAATAGTGTATGAATAAAACAGGGCCCCGTCGATTCACATTAATTGTTTTTGATAGCATATTTAAACAATGTACAACTCACATTAAACCTAAGCGGGTAATCAGGTGTAAAATATTTCACATTGTCTGTGAAATCCAGAGATGCCAAAAACTCTACGAGGGGTTACCTTGACTTTCGCCATTAAATATTATACTAGAACGTGTTAACGCATTAATATAATATGCTGAGAAGCTGTTAATGTTTGTGAAATCATTACATTTTCGTCACAACTTTCCTTAGATGATAAATCATCGTATTATTAAGATAAATTATAGAGGCGAAACGTGTGTTAAAGTTTTTTACAATCTTACGATCTGTACGTGTTGGCTTCAGTGATTGTAAATGTAACGTTCACCATTTACATCGTACGAACATCCACACATTATCAAATTTTTATTATGATCATATCATGCTGACAGTTGATTCTCCTCAATTCATTTCTCAAAAATAATCCCACTAATAGATATTCTAATGTAATAACATTTTATTACACACATGCAACATTTTTCTAAATTCTTAATTTTCTTTCATTAAGAATAATTTTGAATAATTAACACTTTTGTAACTTTTTTAATGCTGTTATAACGTTTAATTCACACTAGCGGCAACGCCTGTTCCTTTTATTTACATGTTAGTATATAACTTCACCTGTCGATGAGAGATATTGATACCCTCGAAACTCGAATAGTTTTAATAAACACAAGTAGAGTTATAACAGTATTCGTCTTTCAAAATTATCCTTAACGAAGATCATCATGAAACTACAAAGTTGGCGCCGATTCTATCAACATAATGTCTATATTTTACTTTTATATGGCAGATTGGGTCAACCAATTATGAAATAAAGTATTTATATTTTTTACAAAATCCTTTAATTTTACTCACTTTTGTAAGTATTCTAATTTAAAATTTTGATAAACATTCGAATAAACATCGCGAAGGCAAAATATTTTTCAATTTTTTCTTTATCCGCTTTATTTTATTTTATTTGTTGTTACTAACTATACAATTACTAAAAAGCAAAAAAGATTTAAAATCACCGACCACCAAAGTGACATGAACTAACTTAATATTTTTAGGAAGAAAAATTCAAATTTAATTCTCTTAAAAAGTCACTTAATTGCAAAATTAAGTTTTTTCTTGAGGAGACTCCGCTTAGTACGATATTCTTTAATTTTAAAATGTATTGTAAAAAATACTGATTGTTTACTGAAGGATTTCAGTATGAAGAAATAAATATTTTAACTGCTTTATAAAAGTGTCTAATAAACGTGAAGGGAGTATACTTCTTCATAATTCATACGCTGTGATTCAATCCCCTTGCCTGAAGAATGGATTTCTGTACAATTTTACACTTTGTAAAATGGCCTTAATAATGCATTTTCTTTACTTACATTAACTATAAAAATTACATATCTTTTAATTCAAATATATTTAATATTCCTTGTAGGAATGTATATTGTACCTAATGAACCAATACTGTAATAGTAGGACATGTAGATGAATGTCATTAACCATGACAGACAACTCATCTAGGAAGAGTAATTCTGATCACTAATCTAAAATCCTTCCTCAATTACCCCGACATTGTTTGGCACTGACGTATGATGGAACTAAAGAGCCGGCCGGGGTCAAGGACCTCAAAGGCTAAAAGGCAGCGCTTAACACTCCGAGAAGTTCACATGGCGTAAGAATGCAAAACAGCCGTTAAACGCAAATCAATAAGGCTTAGTCGATAAGACAAAAGCAAGGATAAAATGTTATAGGTACGTAGTATAGAAGCAGCAAAAAAGGCATGTAATTATTATAATTAAAATAATTAACTTTGTTCCAACTATGCTTTAACTTTATCTTTGTTTATTCTTGTTTTTCTATGACTTTCCATTATCTGCTATACTTGTATTTAGATTTCAGTATATTTAGTATCCTCCTGAAGAAAGAACCTTTGGTCTTGAAACATGTTGAATGTTTAAAAATAAAATTAATGGTTGAAAAAAAGTCAATTGTTTTAATTATAATAATATAAAATGTTACCACAAAGTGATTTTGCGTTTGATGAAGAGGAAAAGGCATGTTACTCAGGGCTATGATGGCGAACCTAGGATAAATGTGTACATACAAAAATTTTGCTGGCACCTGGACGATTTAAAGATAATTTTTTTTAAAAAAAGAAATCTCATGGATATCCAGATTCGTCATTTTATATCATTTTATAACACTGTTAATGACATTTTTGTCTTCGGAAGGTATTGTTGTGTTTTGCTGGTAGCCTCAGCTGAAGTTCGCCGTGAAAAGATTCAATGTTGACAAGTTCGTGCATCTCTAATTAATTTTGGATTCACCATAATACGAACATAATTATGTACATGTAAAATAATACGCTATTTCTTAAACATGACAACAAAAAATTATATGAAAATAATCGTTTTGCTAAGACAACGTTTTCAAAAGTTAAGCGATAATTTATTTTTGCTCGAGCTTTTGCTTTATTTGTGAACTGTGAAAGTAAATTTAGCTAATAATAAAATGTTTTTTGATTAAATTGAAATTATTATAAAAGTGCATTCAGTTTTATTTAAAAAAAAATGTTTACAAAATCTATTTAATATGGCTATTGGAAATAAAAAATGTATATTGTAACAAAACAATAAAAAAAACTGCCCGGCACGCCAGACAATCGATAAATAATATTTGAGAATTTTCAACCCGCGCACGTAAAAAAGTTCACCACCCCCGACTTAGAGCATGCATACTTCCCTTTGAGTGTCTTAATTTCACACTTGTGGGCAAACTAAATCAATCATAATTTGTAAATACATATTAAATATTCACATACTTTTTTGAGAATTTCTAATCTAATTCATTTTGTTATGCAAAGCGATATGTATGACAATATAAAATAATAGGCAATAAAAAAAATAAAAAAAATAGTTAAAAGAATAGAAAAACTCTATAAATACCTTTTCTTAACACGAACCACAGGTCGTATAATGTACTTAGAAGCAGCAGTACCCCAATAAGCCCGAAGAAACACCTATAAAATACAAAAACATATATTAAAAACAATAGACGGACTCACCATATCCTGTCTGCTATACGCAGACGATGCAGTATTAGTGGCTAACAGTGAAGCTGATCTGCAGTGCTTGGTATCCAGGATGTCCGATGTATGCATGCAGAGTGAACTTTTGATGAATGTCAGCAAATCGAAAGTGATGTAATTATAAACAACAAATGCTTAGAACAAGTGAACGAGTTTGTGTATTTGGGAAGTATGTTTAGTAGAGACGGCAAGGCTGAGAATGATATCGAAAGGAGAGTAACTGCGGGAAACAAAGTTAATGGTGCACTAAATGCAATTATGGCCAATAAGAATCTGTCAAAAGAAGCAAGACTAGCGGTACATAATGGCGTTCTAGTGCCAACCCTTATGTATGGAAGTGAAGCCTGGAATTGGCAAAAGAGGAATGAAAGTAGACTGAATGCGGTTGAAATGCGGTCACTAAGACGCTTGTGTGGAAAATCTTTGGTCGATAGAGTGAGGAATGAACAAATTAGAAGTGAATGCAATGCTAGCTGTAGTGTGGTAGATAGAATAAAGAAAGGAGTGCTGAGATGGTTTGGTCATGTGGAACGTATGAACGAGGAAAGGATGGTTAAGAAAATATATGAGGCGTATGTTGAAGGCAACATGAATAGAGGGCGTCCGCGAAAGACCTGGCACGATCAGGTACTACAAGTATTTGAGGATGGCCCTGTTAAAAGCCGCAACAACCGTAGAACGTGTATGAGAAGATGTATGAATGTGGCCGAAGCAAAAGTGGTGTGCCAGGATAGAAGAGTGTGGCGTTCAATCCTCTCTGCCTACCCCTGCAGGGAAACGGCGTGATGGTTAGTTAGTTAGTTAGTTAGTTAAAAACAATAGAATATACAAAAGAGTCCAACTGTACGAAAGAAATAATATTTAGGTATATGTAAAAGACTTCATTTCAATTCAAAAGGCAGGTTACAGCGGTTTAAAAGTTAACAGAAATAGAAAAAAACTACATAAAGTACCTATATACAGGGTTGCTCTCTTTCCCGCAGGAAAATATTCCTGCCTTGATTATGAGTCGAAAATATTCAAGCATCCGTGAACGAACATCAATATTTATGGATATATGCGACATCAACGAAAGTAGTTTCTGGAATATCTCGCGTTTCCTGTAAATGGTCTCCCTGAGAAGACCTAGGCCGACGCTTCGGCACGGTACGACGTGCCACTGTCATGGCATATGTGTGTGTGTGTATATATATACATATATATACATCTATATATATATATATATATATTAAATCGAAAGCTTTCACCGGTACAATATGTGTTAGTTCTAACTACTTTGGGGGTAACCCGCGTCAAATTCTGGTCGTCAGGACCAGTCGTCTGCCGACGTTTCGAACAGAATATATATATATATATATATTTATATATATATATATATATATATATATATATATATATATATATATCTATAGATGTATATATAAAAATGTACATAAGTGTGCCTAGCGAAATACTTTAATAGAGTACTTACTGAGCGTTCAACAGAGAATAAGTGTGATCACAGAGGTACAAATACTCTGGAAAGACGGCTACAAACTATTCCACGGACGGATGATTAATGAAATTGTGTGAATTAAAGAAAAGTATTGCAATTAAGTTCATATGCAGTTACTTTGGTGATAAATAAAAACGTTAGTTAATTTCAAGTGTTTCATTTGTCTCAATCGCCGCGATCCTGTAACGATACGTCTTATTAAGCCCACCATGGTGTGAACTTCAACTATTCAACCTGTAATAGAACCTATTAATTTCATTAATAATGTGTATAATAATCTTATCACTCGCGAAAACCGATATAAGCAATAAGGGACACTTATTTCAAACTACCGAGTCTTCATTATGCAAAATCTCCCTTCCTGGGCATATTACAATTGTTTTATCCAAAAAAATGTACAAAAAACAACATAGAGTCCAAGCCTTCATATAGAAGAAAAAATATTATTCGAACAGTTATAAAAAAGATATCACAAAGATTCCCTCAAATATGACTCTTTGTCTGTTTGTTGTTTGTTTGTTTTTGTGGTGGAATCTTCTGAATCTGAATGAATTGTTTTCACCAACTTCCTCATCAGCTAGAACTCTTAAACTTTAAACATTTACGAAGAGTGGATGACTATACATTATTTAATAATTAACGACATAATTTGGTCATTATTTCGAGTTAAATTAACAATTTTCTCTTATTATCGAACACTCAATGCCCATGTAACTTCGAGATTTATAAATATAAGTATTAAAATAATGTTCCGATTTTTTTTTTTGATTTCGAGTCGGCAGATTCAACTTTGACTTTAGGCGTCAGAACAAAATTTCAAATTCGATAATTACGGGTTATTTTTACTCCCTTTATATTTACTTGTGGCGTCTGCTTGATTGCCATCAACAAAAACTTTGGATTGATTTTTGACCCTTTTTCCGTGATCCGATCGAGCTGAAACTTGGCAAGCAGACTCGTGGCGACGATCAAGAAGATCTATCAAATTTTCGTTAAAAAAATTTATAATTATAGTATAATTTCGGATTTTTAGACATTTTATTGGTTTTTTCAAATTGGAATCATTAGAAAAGTTTGATTAGCAACATCGCGGAATATTTTCTAAATTTGAATAACTCCGTCGGTATAATCACTACGAATTTCGAAAATTTACAAAACAATTGGTTCACAGATGACAGCAAAATTGTTTTTTTTGGGAAAAAATCAAATAATAATTTATTTCTTTTAGATTTCTGCTTAGTTTTGAAGAATTCTACATTTCTCAAATGTGATTTTGACTAAATCATTTGACGCTGGAAATTCATTAGGTACGATATTGAATCTATCAAAATCTCGACATCTCAAAACATCTGACATTTTAGAAATATATTAAATTTCTGTAAATTTAGTGTTATATTATATGTTTTAATTCGTCTTTAATTATTGTTATATTTTACAAAGAAAGGGAGTATAGTAAAAACTTGATTTTTGTGGGTTACTTTTTTATTTAGATTTCTGATATCTCTGGATTGTTTTGGTTTAAAAAAAATCGGATTGACAAAAAGAAAGTCAATGTAACTATGCCACGGGTTCAAAAAGTGTTTTCAGCACTCGAGTGCCTTTCCTTTTCCTTCATCTTCTGGCGGTGAAACTGTTGCCTCACATTACACATGTCTTCAATTTTTTTTTGCTTCACTTGTTATAAGCATGTTTTCAATGATTTATAATTTGCAAAAAAATATTAACATCATTTTTAAAATACTCACAATGCCACAATTTCTCCAGCTGACCAGGGTCTAGGTACATCCATAGTGCACAATCCAGGAGGTAGCGAGATGGAGATGTTAAGAGATGATGCCACACCCTGTAGCACAGGCTCTACATCAGATGTTCTGCACGAGGATGGCATGCAGATGGCCAGGTTGAACATGAGCAAACCGGAAACATCTAAATTCACGAGCCTTCAAATAAATAAATAAATATTATTAGTCTATACAGATAAATATTTACGCACTGGTTGTGTTTGAGCCATTGAGAAAAAAATTAACTTTTATGTTAGGGAACCGATTAAATAATTTACTGCCTTGATTGCTTACAATACTGGCATTCATTATTGAGAACAAATAAAAAACTAAGAAAAAATTTTGAAGGGCAAACAACAGGCGGCGATACTGTAACAAAAATTATATACCTAATTTTTGTACCTTAACTGGTTCAAACAAGTTGAGTATGAAGTTCTCCACTAACTCTTTAGTGGCTAGATCTAACCCCCCAATTTTCATTTTTTATTAAAAAATATTTATGTTAATTTACTTACATTCAAACGATACAAATTAGCAGTTTTTTTCCTAAACAATAATTGTAACGGATAATGTTTGTTTTAATTTGAATATTTTCGCTATTACATTATTTTTATATCTCTTTATAACTTCCCAAAATTACGAAAAAATCTACCGTTTGATCATCCTTAAAATAAATGAATACAAGAAACAATAGACAGCGGAGAAAGAAGTTAATGAGAAAGACTACAAATGAAATTGACCATTTTTGGGGAGCCCTATATCCAGCAGTGGAGAAAAATAGGCCGATTATGTTAATAATCCAAAATATCAAAGCCTTTGTTTCACCATGCTAAAAAATACAGAAATTCTTAAAAATGAAGGTACTGAAAATACATGAATTAAAAACACAAAATAAAAATACTAGTTAAATAATCAGTTTATAAGAACAAATAAAACGAAACATGTAATTAAATCCTTATATATGTATTTTATTGTATAAATGTTACCTACATTGCATCATATTATTTTTGTTCCTACGTAGGCCAGTGAAAAAAAGATAACTCTTGTCTGAGTCGAAACTTTTTGCGATCAATATCACTATCAGGTATTCATGTAAAAAATCTTTGTTCAGACTGATATCGCGATAATCGTTGGACTTTAATCGTACACATGTATGAATATTAAATTTATGAATCCCATCAGTCATCGCGCTATATAAATCTAATATTATTATTAACTTTACATGTGTTTTATTTTTATAACAAAAACAATCACAAATTTCATATTACAAGTATTCTTAGCTAAACTGGCTTATACGGAAAAATATATTTTTTTAAATGCGTGTTTTTCGTTAACGTACCTATATGAGTATATTATCTTGGTGCCATTGAATTCTATAATCATACAGACTTACAAACCTAAATTTAAAAATCCGAGACATTATTACATATGCGTAAAATTGTGTTTTATTCTGATAATTCTCTATTCCTTGAATTCATTTTTTATGCAATATTTACTTTTGGAAAAACAATGATTTTTAGAATCCAAAAAGTGCGTAATCGCCATCTTTGACTAATTTATAGTAAAACCGTAAAACCCTGATAATTGAATTAAAATATTAGAATTTTTCTTCGATATCATCTATAAAGACCAAAAAAATTAAACGCTTACACGAGATCAGGATCGACTATTTTAAAATTTACATAGTTAATGCAACTTGAACATTCCAAACTTATTCCAATTATTTACCTCTTGGGCGTCAACCACGTTGATTTTATATAGTTCACCGCTGTTTCCGCAAACACATATTTTATAAAAAAATTATTAATTAACTAACGGAGATTAATTTTTCAAATTTTAAAATAAACCGTTGAAAATAATAATAAACCCAGATGTGAACCTATAAAAATGTCAACGGAGACTATAGGAATATTATTTAAAAAAATAATGTTCAATGTTTCACTATTGCATAACAAATTATACAAATCTACGAACTAATGATTTCAAATAAATGTATATATTTTGACCGATTACCCTCATACAAAATAATAAATTATAAACAGGTTAGCCGTAGATACATTTCAACAAAAATACAAATCACGTAAGCCAGCAAATATAAGCCACATACAGATGCCGGCAAACATGTTGAACATTTTTCGGCGAAGGGGGGGAGAGTTTGCGCATGTACCATTCCACCAACGAGACCCAAAATTTGTCTTCTGCGCATACCCCCACCACGCCGAAAAATGTCCAAGAAGTTTGCCGGCAACTGTAATATAACAGAACGATCATATTATTATGATGGAGACACAGATATTGCACAACTTTACGAAATATTTTTTCTGTTGATAAATTGACAAAAATTAAAAAATGTCAAAAATGGACAAATTGCTACTTACGTTTGTAAATAAATTTCAGGAAATTTCTTGACAAAGTTCTGAACCTTACCGATGAACTGTCAACAAAACCATGTTGCTGCCACAACGATTAATGGTTGACCAGAATGCACGCATTTATTTGAATGACGTCAATACTCTTTAAATACCTTTGATTTTCTTGGCCGACGATCTGCAACGCGTTATTGATGTTGGAGAAGGATCGTGCCTCATTTGGAAACAGCAATTCAAATGGTAATGGAATTCTTGCCAGGCAGTATTTTCCTCGGATGGTCCTGTCGGAATCATTCCTCTTGTGGCTGACGCCGAGGCACTCTTCGAACTGCCCAACACTGTTCATATTCCCCTTCAAGAGGCCGTGGGGCGGACGCCCGCCCGCGTCCAGCACTGGAAATAAAATAAAATATGCCCACGTAAGTACTACGTGCCTAATTCTAACAAAACTAAATTCGTTTCAATTTAAGCAAAAGTACATTTTATTCACACGAACATAAATATTTGAAACTGTTAAAAAAAAGTATTGATTTTAATTATCGTAATGATAAATAATGAATAAGGTCAATAGAAAAAGATTGCACAACTCTATGAAATATTTTTTATTCGTATTTATTATTTTATAAATTTACAAGATATTTTCTTACTTTTTAGTTAAATTACGATTCACTCACGAAAATATATTTATTTACAACAATATTAAGAATAATTGAATGATAATTGATACAGATTTAAATAAAGTGGCGGACACATTGGTAAAAATATTAATTTACTTATATAATATTCGTATGATGTACCTATAGCCATTTAGTTAATTCTTATATATTATTTTTATGCTCCTGTAAAATTAATGTAGATGAAACATTTCGTCGCTTAACTTTTAACACCGCGTAACTCAAAATCGTGAACCTTTCAGGAGACCAAAACACCTGTTTACGTTGCGGCCTGCACTAGTATATGCTCTGTTTTTGTTTTTGGAATAACGCGTCGCCATTTGCTACATCGCTTTGATTGTGATTGGTTGAACGACGCGCAAATGACACGCTTAACTCATTTTGACTATTTTTTGACTTTCGCGGTGTTAGAACTTAAGCGAAGATTTATATAAATTGATTTGTTATTAGAAAATGCCCGATTACAGATTTCGAACGAAGTCTTTATTTTACTCGTGAATCTGATATGATCGTGATCGGTGGGAATAATTCTTAATGCGACACTTCAGAAAACAATGTTTGATTAAACAAATACATCCAAAGAAATCAAAATTATTCAATTCTATCGCAACGGTTTTGAGAAAAAATACTATGCCTCACCAAACGTGAGTTGTTAATCTTTTCACATTTTTAATGCAAAATTGTTAGATTAACAAAATAACTTAAAAATGTGTATAGACGTGGTGAAAACATGATTTTTAAAAAATTGAACGGAAAAATTGGCGTGTGACAATATTCGCTCGAGAAATATTCTTTACGTTTCCATGTTTTACGGTAGTTAATTTCTTTATCTATGTCATTATTTACATTCGAATATGAGAATAATTCAGGTAGAGGTTAATTTATAATTAATACGTTAATACCCTTTATATAATTTACTATTATACTACTACTATAACTTTAAAAATCATATTATGAGTATTATATTATGCTACGTGTTTCAACGACTTGCCATTTTTATTTATTATACTAAATATTTTAAGAATAGCTTATTAAATTTATCAATAAATAATATCATTACAATTGAAATTTTGTAAAGTGCAAATAAAAACCGTTTTATTCAAAATACTTTATCAAATTCTTTTTACGTAGAAAATATTATTTATTCGTTACTTAAAATATAAAAATTAATTTTGATGATGTGAACTGAAAATATTTTATTTCAAACGACAGTCTAAAACAATGTTTAAATAAATAAAAAACCATGTTTAAAGAAATATAATTTTCAATTCTATCTTCCATATTACACAAGATGGCTTCGAAAAACAAATATATGCCTCACCAAATAATTGTGCACGTTTGTGTTCCTTTTTTATTATTAAAATGTTTGGTTAACAAAATAACTTAAAAATGTATTTAAATGTGATGATTCCGTGAATTAAAAAAATTGAATTAAAAAAGTAGCATATGAAAAGATTTGCTCAAGAGATCTTCTATTTGTAGAAAAAAAAACGTTTCCATGTTCTGCGGTAAATAATTTAAAATATTTTTTTATTTGTTTATTAGTAATTTTATTGTATTCTTATTGAGGGCAACGTTGTTACGGTTTTGTGGTCTGCGGATTCATGGAATCCTCTACAGTTGAAATTTTGATAAGCATCTGTCTACAGAAACTCCCAGCTATAGGTTCATTAAAGCACAGCAGTTCATTAAATTTGGATAAATTAGAATATTAATCAATTCTATAAAAATCAAACATGATTTTTTGGTTGTGTAATTTTTTTTCCAAATTAATTAACGATCATTTTGTCTGTCTGGGCCATTATAAACTGATAATGGTCTAGACAGCTAAAACTGATTACAATGGAGTTTAATAAACTGTCTGTATTCAAAAACTAAATTAAGATGATTTCAAATCTGATTTCAAAAAAACTTATTTCGAGAAGTTTCCACTTTTTCATATGACCACTATGAAGAACGAATATAATTTTTCACTACGAATCACAAATATTTTTTTCACTTTTAATCACAAATTAGTTTTTCATTAGTAATATCGATTTACCTGTTTATTTATTTTAGTATTTATTTTACGTAAATCAATAAAGTCTGAATTGCGCGTAAATGATTGTCTTGAAATCTGGGGTCAGGATATTCACGGTCAAGACAATGACTCTATCTGTCCATGACATTCACAAATCTTTATTATCAGATTATTGAACAATTTACTTTGTAGAAGGTATGTGATAGCGCAAAAGAAAAGTATAATTTTTTGAACATAGTATAAGCCCCGCAACTTTTAACTCACAATCACGCCGTTTAAGAGAGGATATAATGACACGATCTACCGTACTAAGTTCTCTTATCTTGTTCACTTGTATACACTTTTTGAGAACCCTTGTCGATTCCTGAAGTTTCAGGCAGTTCTTCCGGAATCTGGTGTAAGGCCTTTCGAGGACACTTATATTTGCCTCATATACAGCCGCACGGAACAATTCAGTCAAGTTACCCTTATACCAGTTCCTCAAGTTACGCAGCCACGAGATGCTACATCTTTCTACGCTTCTTTTGCCACTTGTTTTCTCCTGGATGATGATTTTATTTATACCATATTGTGGTTCTCTCATAACAAGTCCGAGATGGTTCTAGGACACTAACCTGTTGGACGTATACCCCCCAGACAATAACCTCCCGTCAGAACCTTCCTGGACATAACCCTCCGTACAAATAACCCCTCGGGCAAATAACCCCCCGACAATGAACCCCCGCCACCTATAAAAATAAGTATTTTATGCCAGTTGTTAGTATTTATAACAAAGGGTCAGTATTTTAGTAAAATAGTGTTAAATATAAATGGGCAGTATCTATTAACATTTAACACTATTTATTAATCATTATTTATAATGATTTTTGTTTCAGAATAAAATTAAATTCAAAAACGTTTACCATCAACTTAGTTCATCCCCAAATTTGACAATGAGTAACGGTCTGCAACATTTAACTAGTGCTTGTAAATATTCTAACCCTGATTTTTCACCTTGTGACTCAGATAATGAATTTGTTTCTGATACTGACATTATTTCTGATGTATGTGATGAGTATGAGGGTCAAGGTCTTCCAAGTAAAAAAAAAATGGACAGTAAAAATGAAGCAAAGCGAAAAGTAAATTTTACCAAGTCAAAAAGATCTGTGCCTGCCATATTTTAATAAAACTTAAAAAGCCCCGCAAGGTAGCCAAAGATCATAAATTGTTCTTCTTGGCGTTACAAATACACTTTACTGAAGAGGAACGAAAAGATTTGTGCAATTTTATTAGAAACTAGTCAATCAGTCCAACTTCTAAAATAATATGAAATATAATAAAGCGTCACGAAACGTATATATCTGTATTATCTTTATATGTGGCGAGGGTTAATAATCGGGGGGTTATTTGTGCGGGAGGTTCATGTCCAGGTGGGGTTATTATCTGGGGGGTATACGTCCAGGGGGTATTTGTCCTGATACCGTCCTAGAAACTCAATCTCTCGCGTATCTTCCGCCGCGTCTATTTCGTCGCGTCATACTGACAAAGCAAATAGATCGACAAATCATCCGCGTAGTGTGTTTGATAAGCGCATATTGTATGGAAAGAAATATAGCGGCGTTCCGCGACCGAAGAGACGCTGCGTAAGATCCGCGCAGTGTAATTTAGTTTTTTGTCTCGGCAAAACTTCCTTAATTTTACCAACCTTGTCTTATAAAGTATAGTTTATGTATTAAGCCACGAATCGTCAAGAATGAATGTAGACAGATGATGCGTAATAATTCTCTAAAAAAATTAAAAATAAATGAAGGTTTATTCCTGAATCTTACAGTTTCGTACATTTTCAAACAAAATTCTTGATACAATAATTTATCATATCTTATCCTACCGTTTACACTACATTACACGTGATCGTGATAATTTGAGGTCATTGGTAATCAGTCTCTTGACTGCGTTTTGATTTTTATCATTAATTTCATTGTAATGATTAATAAGATATTAATAAGTTTAAACCAATTATAAACATGCATAAATTATAATTAATACTGATAACATCAATGAACAAAATCAATCAGTGTAATTGTCAGAACAATTATTATCTATCCTTTGTTCATTCACATTTCATTCGCTACTGTTTTTTATTTGGTCAAATAAAGTAATAAAGTCATTATAAAGGCTTTTTTCAAAATATCGTAAGATAAATATATTTTTATTTATGTAATATATACAAATATAAATTATTATAACAAGTGAACAAATATTTTTCGCAAAATTCTAAATTATACTCGTAGGTGTATCTGCGAGTGTTATCTTAATATAAATGTGCATTATTTTAGATACAATTTTTTCCAAGTTTTTCCAAGCTCAATTACACTCTAGAACCCTAAAGAAAATAAAATTACTTTATCCCACTCCCCAGATAACTTATCTACCCCCTGACTGACTTAATTTCAATACAAAAAGCTTTTGTTAGAAAAACAAATTTCATCAACTTTTTTGACAAAATCTAAATCCTAGAAATGCCACAGATCGCTGGTTCTTAGTAAGATGTTAAGGACTTTATCTTAAAATAGAGAACTGTATAGTAACTATAAGTAATAATAAAATAGAACTTTATTCGTATTTTTTGTTATATCTGCCAAAAAAATCTAATTTTAAATACAAATGCGGTTAAAGCAAAATAAAAGTAATTTTATTAATATCCGCTTATACCAATATGTTTATGTATTCTTAAAACGAAATCGAAAGGCGATCGTCCGACGAAGTGAGCGTATTTCACCATATTTTCTCATATCTTCTCTTAGGTTTTTTATCACATATTCGTATAGAAAGTTTGAAAATTTATTCATCAGATTCCATATATTTAAAAAAAATGGATATCTTGGTAAAATGACACAAAATAAATTATTTTATTAATTCATAAATTACCAAACTTAGGATGAAAATTGCTCCATTTTATGGGCCTTTAATGATTAAATGGCCTCGTGAGATGTCTTTTTTTTCAATAATATTACAAAGCAAACAATCATCTAGTATAATAATATATATCTAAATTTTTTTCAAAATCTGTCATTTAAAATGTTTTAAAAACATTGTTTTTTAAAAACATTTTATTTTTTGTGTGTTATTTTCACAACCCTTTTTATATTTGTGCTAAAAATATATGAAATCTGGTGAATAAATTTAAAAATGATGTATTTCTAAACAAAAATGTGATAAAAATCGCACGAGAAAATATGATTAAAAATTGTGAAATTTGCTTACTTTGCCGGATGATCATCGCCTTAAGTATTGAGATTTTTTCCAAAAATTTAAAGAAATGATAGAGATTATTTTTATCGTTCATCATCAAAATCATCCTAATTTATATTATATAAAATTATATAAAATACTAAAAATTAGCAGCTTTTTCAATTTTGTTGCTTTTTATCTATTTCGTTTCACAAGAAAATTTATAATACACTCAAAGTGTCACACTCATTATGTCAACCATATATTTACACCTTTACATTAGGCTGAGAACCTGCTTCATTTTAAAATACAACAAATAAAATTAAAATAATGTGGTAGGTCCAAGGTAAGTTAAAAATTTGACGTAAACTGGAAATTTAAAAGAAAAATGAATAAAAAAAATATCCAGACGAAAATAACATTCCCAACATCTCCTCTAAATTTACCGCACTAGCGCATATATCCCTCGTAATAAATACTCTCCTACTTATAGTCACTCAAAATCACTCAGACAACAAAAAGTCACTCTCCTCTCAAACTCTACTTAAATCTCTCCGAAATTCACAAACAAGAAAGTGTTGTTCGATGTGATGTTTCACCAAGTTTTGTAAATATTCTTCGACATACATTTTACTCGTAAGTTTTTGCTAAAATTTGTTTGTATGGTAAGAAATAATAATTCCTGACACATAAACGTTAGTGATATTATATCAAATTATATAATTAATGAGTATTTTACAACTGTCCTTGTCGTATAATTAATATTACTTTTTATTTAATTATATTTATTATTTAATTTTTTATTTAATATTCAATTATATTTATTATTTCATTTAGTTTATTAATTTTTAATTTAATTTAGTTACGAATGAATAAATTAAAAGTGAGTGTAATGCTTTCTGTAGCATAGTAGATAGGATAAAGAGAACATCGCAGAGATGGTTTGGTCATATATTGTACATACATGATTATGAAA
Source organism: Agrypnia vestita (assembly GCA_016648135.1). NCBI lineage: Eukaryota > Metazoa > Arthropoda > Insecta > Trichoptera > Phryganeidae > Agrypnia > Agrypnia vestita. The sequence goes on along the minus strand of JADDOH010003590.1, from coordinate 85,729 downwards.
ATATGTTAGACGAGTGTTGATGGTAGCAGAAATAGACGGCGTCCGAGAAAGACCTGGCACCGGTAGCGTAAATTCTTTAATAAGTAACAAATTGTACATAGTATATTTAAACTCTTAAATAATGTCTGAAAGAAATTGTTACATTGTAAGTACCCAAGAAATACAAAAAAAATATATATATATATATTTATTAAAATAAATATCTACTTACCTTTATTACGATAGCAATATTACCATAAATTATATACATGTATATAAATTGTACTACCTTTAAATACACTTCAAATAGTGTAATAAATTAAGTTATTTCTGAAATTTTTTATATCATGGATGCTGACAAATGTTTAAATTATACGTAATTGATCCCCAATTATTATTGAATTATTGTTAGTATTCTTGAAACGTGATACTGCTGTTCGCCTTTACTAATGGAAATGTGGTTTTTATTATGTTATTGTCATTATTCTCTATATACGATAATAACATTTGTTTCGCGTATGAAATTATCAAACCGCGAGTACAATGTATAATATTTGAACAAATTTCATATTACATTATGCTTTACAAAAATCTGTAATAAATTCTTAGTGAACAATTTGAACAAATTTCATATTACATATATTACATTATCCTATACAAAAATCTGTATTCATTTGTAATGAATTCTTAGTCACTGTTTTTAAAATTATTATCTTATTGGATTATTTAAATCGTTATTTTAGTAATGAAGTAACAATTATCTAGAAAAAAATATTATTTTTCCACGATAGTTAAAATAATGTTATATAAATCACTTGAATTGTCACAAAAAAAAATTCAGGCTGAAAAATTTCAAACGTTTATTTTTTTTAATTGTTGGCGGAATGAATTTTAATATAACTATTTTAATTATTTGTTTATATTGGTATTCTATTACTTTGTTAGTTATACAGGCACAATATTTTATTAAAATTACCATCGTAATCATAATTGTTTTGCTATGTGCTGCTGAATAAATAGCCTCTTAAGTATTATTTACCCTTTTCAATGTATTAAATTCAATTAATTAGTTAATAAAAAGTGGCAAATTACAAAGTATTTGCTTCAATTAAATATTAATAAAAGCATATTTATGAATGCTGTTTAATATTAATAACAGTGGACGTTGAAATATTATCTCTCTGTCTAAAGTTGTGAAAACTCTCGTGATATTTACACGACCAATGCGGTGTAGAGTTTCTGAATAAAAAAATTTGCAGTATTTTTGTCAACGTCATTTTGATCAGTGAATATAATGCTTTAAAATATCAAATTATTTTTCAAAAAATATGCTACCATTTTTTTGCACCATATTTAATTAAAATAAAATCCAAAAATAAACTTTTTAAACAACACTGAGAGAAAAATTATGTAAATTGGGATTTGGATTGAATCAATAGTTTTTGGAACACTATTTTTTCTTTCTGGCAAGTAACATTTTTTAGTGACAGAATTATGAAACCAAACCATTTTTTAATACTCGAAATTGGGGCGTAATATACTTGGACATTAATCTGTAGGTTTATAAATATTTTATAAATTATAGAGTAAGTAGGTACATAAATATTTTACAACAAAATTAAGTCATTAAACAATGGCTATTAAATATATATTATCGGATATCAAAATAGTGTACTTACTTTCCAAAGCCCAGCGTTCCGTTAATAAGTCTACCTGTCTCAACCTATCTAAATCATCTTGACAGTCTTTTAAATTTCCATCTTCTTTGCTATGAATATTATTTGCGAGATGTCTTAATAGACCACCCCGAAACATCCCCTGGTACCTCTCTAGCACATCCTCAATATTTTCATTTGCGTGACAATTTAAATTGAATAAAAACACCACCACAAGTATTGGTAACAGTACACATCTATTAGAGTAAAACATTTTTTTTAAATCACTAAGAAGTTAAACAACCTCTGCCAATGAACGTCTCCACCAGTTAATGTTAATTAGCATAAGTTTCGGAGGTAAATGAAGCAGAAACGTGTCGGATGATAATTTATGTATATTCGATAAAGATAACATTACCAGATTTGTAATCTCTGAGTAATGAACTCACCTGCTCGCAACATAAAAGAGGATTATCAATACCATTTGCTAATTCAAAATATCTATTATTATAATAATATAAAATTTCTTCTATATGCTATATAATACATATTTTGAAAATCTTTTGTCCCAACATACAATCCTCAGCTGATCCACATTAGACATCTTCCCACGCAAGCTCGTGGAATGCTGAGGCTTCTAATAGAACCATTTTTCAGTATATGGTTTACCTGGTCATGTCAATTCTTCTTCTGTCCGCAGCTGTCTGCTTTTTTTGAAACATCAGCGGTCGTGTCGTATATTTTTCTTACTTCTATCTCCTTATATATTCGTTGATGACAAAATCACCTAAGTTCTCCATTTTTAATCTAGTTCACTATAACAGATCAGCTTTATATTCATTCTTAATTTGGTCAATCTTTTACTGTATCGAAAATGGATTTGCCACATATTCATATACATTTAGTATATTTTCGTTTCTCATCTGCCAGATCCAGGCTTCACTTCCAAACCAGTGATAGTCCATAGACATGCGATTTATGTGCGATTTACATGCGTCTTGCCACGGTTGATAAGTTTCTATTAGAAATTATTTTGATCCTTGACGTCCTCCTGGGGATAAAATCTAGTATACAGTTACACATTTGGTATACCTATTGTTCGATTTGAATACATTTTGATAATTATTTTTGAAAAAAAAAAACAGAAAAAAAAGTACAAATATTGTAAGACAACAAGAGATAGAACGCGTTACAGAACACAAAATTTATTGTTGAGATATTAAAAACATTATGATAAACAAAAATAAGGTTATCTTAAAAATTGACAATTAAAGAGAGAAAACCAGCTATTAAGACTACTGAACAATAACAGTATGGGTTCTAAGGTCAACGAAGTCTTATAACACGAGACATTTTTCATCGATCCATAGGGAATAGTGCGAATTTGACTTTTTTTTATATATATTTATTAATTTTTTGATATTTATTACATTGTAGATATGCCAAACTGCACAGCAGTTTTACGGCATTTTATGGTGAGCATTGCACGTTCGGGCATTCTTTTTATTAATTAATATTATAATATTAATAAATAAAAATAGTAGAAATGAAACACAAATACCTATATAAAGTTTGAAAATCTTTGTGAAACAAAACAAATATCCGTTCCCTAGTTTTCAACCCCTGCCACAGCATAATAGGTTTGTCGCACCCAGGCAACGCACTCCCGAAACTATGAAACTTCGGGAAAATTAGTCGTCCCAGCTTTACTGAGGTTATTTAGAGGGAATCTACCCTAGCTTAGCTATACGAACACTGTCTCTTGGTATAACTAAACTTAACTTTATCGCAAATCCGAAAGCCATGTTGGGATAAACTTGTTAAAAATGACTATAGTATTAAGAATGTCATTAGTATCTGTTCTAAAAGGATATTCACGGTTATTAAAAAAAATTTGGTTTGAATTTTCTGGAGTATGCTGCCGCCATGTTTTTACGACTTTTTTGGCCGACGATTCAGATCCCATCCCAGGATCCATCATCCGTGTTCAGTACAAGCTTGTTTATGTACGAAAGAATACCCCAGAAACCAAAATGCTCAAACAAGAAGATTCATCGGTATTAATACACTTTTGTTGGGTTTTGTAATAGCTTACTGCATTAGTAGATTGAAGATATCCAGTGCGGTAGCGTGAAAGGAAAGAATTGCACCCTACCAGAAGAATCTTCCGATATCCAAATTTATTGTCTCGCATTGTGTTAAAGTGTATCTGTTTTATGTGGCAAAAAATAAATAAAAACAGGCATAGAGTAAAAAAACAGCACGGAGCCGCGCTACCCGTTTCTGGCTTCTGATTGACTGGACTTTCTACCTGTTACGGCCGCATGTTGCTCTCAAGCACCAAACTCTCAAAAATATACTGAAGACGTTAATCCTCTCGTTCGTCATCCACTCCTTGCAATACTTCAGTCATCTATGAATGGTAGAGTTCTAGAGACCGTACCCTGGGGGAATCCAAATTCACCCATGATGGACTACTTGAAGATTCATTTGATCTGACTATCTGAGGTATATTCGGTGAGTGGCTTCTTAGTCAGTCCCGTTTTCTTTTGGTTCTGATACGGGTTGTTCGTGTGGAGATACCGTCTAGTACTTCCCACGAATCGATGAAGATACTTGTATAATTATTTGATTTGTCTAATTTATTTTGCACGATGGTGAATATTTTCGATTGCGCCCTGCATGCATATTCCCCCAGTGAACCCGAATGGATTCTCATTATTATAGAATTGACTTTGTGATTGAGTTCTTGACTGCTTATTATTTATATTATTGTTTACTTGACTGCTTATTCTATATACTGTATTATTAACTAAGATTTGATGTATTAGATTTTCTTTTCTTTCCTTCCAATTGTTATATAATTAGATTACACTACCTATACCTTTGATTGTAAGTGGTTATCCCTCACCACACACAAGAATATAATTCTTTTTGGTGAGGTATACACACACAAAAAATATAGATTTGTAAACATTTATGTATGATTGTAGAAAAAAAAAATTATATATATATATTATTAATTAAATAAAAAAATTTAAAAAATAAATAAAATAAAATCTCTCGAGCCTGCCTACCATTCGAGATCAATTAATCGCCTTCTTTCTTTGTACATTCTCATAGACTAGCAATTTTTCAAAGTTTTCTTCTCTTTTAACAACAACCAAATAATATTTTTCTGCATGTTCCTTAGGATAAAGTTCCTGAAGAATAGACATATATATTTTCATATTTCCAAATAAATATTTCTGTAGATGTTACAATAATATTGATTCAAACACTGTTAAATATCATCACAACACAATCACAACTGAGGAGTTCAGAAGAAAAACCAACACTGTCCAAATGAAGAAATTGAGATAAACGTTTTTGTAACCGATTTTATATTGAGTGAGGATTTTAAAATATATTTAACATTGATAAAATACTTCAAAAACATACAACTATTTTCTTAACAACAAAAGTGCCTATTTTGCCGAATAATCATTTTTCAACTTTTCGCCCACTATGTTCTCGTTAGTCGATAAAATTTGAAACTTTATATAATACACACCACAAATAATTGGCTACCATGAAAATTGGGAATCATTTCTTGTTTAGTCTAAACACAGCAGTATTTAGATATTTCGATGTATTTTTAAATTGAAAATATTATATTTAGAATTTAATAGACCAGGTTTCATCTAGTGCGGCGTTATAAACTAAATTTATATAAAGTGTTATTGTGATAATATTAAAACAAATAAATAAATATACTTTGTATTTCTTCTACCTTATATCGTGTTTTTTTTTTCTATTAACATTGAATAATACTTTTAATTTAAACACATGATTTATCAGGTTGTTTTTTTAGAGGTTTGTTTTTCGTATTGGAAAAAGTATTCCTAGCGACAGCCAATTTACGCCCAGTTTTGTTTAGTATTTTACCACGTACAGACTTACGTCAAACGCTTGTTAATCGTGAAAATTCATTTAGAAAATCGTTGTTAAGTTCGCGAAACTTACCATGCGCTTCGTCCATTTTACTGTTGTCACAATCGTCCATCCAAGTAATTAGTTCAAATAACCGTGTATCGTTTACGCACTACGCATACTCTAAATTATAAGACGCATCCTTTTCTTTTCTTTTTCTTTTCTTTAAAATAAATAGAGATGCGAACACGGAATACGTGTCACATCAATATTCTTACTATTTTCAAACTAAGCTAAACGCTTGTGCTATGAAAATAGGACTAACTTCCTAGTCTGGGCTGAGATTCGAACCCGCGACCATTGGATCACGAGGCGAGTGTCCTAACCACAAGACCAACAAGCTACTCAGCACAGCAACAAGCATCCGCATAGACATCTTGCAGTGCACACCGAAGTAGTTATTGTTGATCCAACTCGTGCGAGAATTGATACCGCGTGACTATCGTCCGTCCTTCGTACTGTTAAAAATATCTTTGACTATTATATACATATAAATTTGGGATCGACATTGGGATGAGTAACTTACGCCGCATAAAACCGTTGAAAATTCGACTTCCAGATGGCCCTTCATTCGAGCTTGCGGCAGTGCTTATATGCCCGAAACCATATTTAAGCACTATTGATATAAAAGTATCTTTCAAATTAAGTCAGTACCATGACAATTATCATGATGTTTATGTATTTTATTTCATATTAAATTTCTCTACCTCTAAAAAACACCCTATATCTAGGCTTTAATGGACATACTGTAGTTATTTATTTATTTTACATATAACCAGCTTTAAAGCCTTTTATACTTAAAATTTTTTTTGTACAAAATAGATAAGCAATAGACGAATGTAAACATTAACTATTTAAATATATAAACAAGAACAATATAAAGATAAGATATAACAGAGAACAAGAACAATATAACGATAAGATATACCTAAATGTATAATTAAAAGAAAAAATAAAAATTCAATGATGTTAGAAAAACAAAAAATAATTTTATACAATATACCCATATCTTACCTATTATGTTACTAATTGTATTTTTTGAAACAAACTGAAAGCATTTAATATATTACCATGTTTTCCATGGATACCAGCTTTCATTTTGATGTTCTAATTTTAATTTATAAACCTTATTTTATTACACTTTTACTTAATTACTCACGTTTCATTTGAAACTAGCACCGAATGGGCGGCTTTATTCTTAAACCGTAATCTTTTATTTTCTTAGCGTTGTGTTATATAAAAGCGAAGAGATTTGTCGGAATCAATAAATTATTGTTTTCAGGGCAGTGAAAAAGAATAATATTGAAAAGAAATTGATATACCTACTCGGATCAGTACAATGTTAAAGAACCTAATATGAGTACTTTTAAACGGAATATATGTTTATTTCAATATCCGTACATGAAATTTATCGGCAGAATAAATATGGATTCATATGTACGTGTCAGATATATAAGAAACCCGGAGTTCATTAGGATAAGCCAGCACACTAATAATGTCGGTTACTTTTCTCCACATCACAAGGTTGTTTCGCACATATAATTTGTATTGTGCTGACCCTAACATTGATGCTGATATTCTTGCAGATACCTTATCTTCGTTCAAAAACTCACTCATACAAGACATCCATTTTCTAAACGATGACATGAATCTATAGATCCATTATATCAATCATTCATTAATTACTAATCGCACTACATTCAAACACAAAATATACAATACGCATAAATATACATGTAAAATATAATTAATTACAAAAATACATGTTACTAGAGCGTGCCGAAGATACTTGTTATTGGGATAATGGGCAAAGTCTTCACTATAATGTTTATTATCAGAGTATCATGTACCTATTATCCTGTTAGTGTCTCTAATAAATAAAAAAGTGATACGAGAGAGACTATCATTCAGAAAGAAGGCCAGATCTCTGAAATTGATTATTTACAGTTTAGTGAAAATTTTCAATAAAATGCCAGATGTGAAGAAACGAAGAAAATTGTTATTAATTTAAAATTTAACATGTTAATCAAAATACAGTGTATTCCTTATAAATTATTCATGGCGTGAGAGAAGAAGTATGAAAAAAGACCTAAAACATAAACTGTTTTAAAAAAATATGATATCATTGAAACGTTTTTTTATATAATTCAATAAGTATTCTGAATTTTCTAATCATATTTTGGAAACAAACAATTTATTTGATACTATAAAGGGTTTAGAAATATTAGTGTTAAAGATGTTAATAGCAAATTTAATGTTATAAATATTCAATTCCTTTTTCCAAATAGTGCCTTTTAATTTTTTTTTACATTCGTTCTTACTTTTTCTTAATTACTTAATCAGCTCCCATACGTTTCTTTTTTGTTTTTGTTAGTGTCTACACTTTCAATACGCTGTAATCTAATGAAGGAACCATTGACCAAAAAAGATGATGATAATTCAATAAATAGTGGTTTTATACAAAGCGTTACATTTTTATTAATATAAACGATGTTACAAAGTAATACATTAGTTTAACATTCTCGTTTTAACAGATTTACTTCTTTGGTAGAAATGGAAAATAAAGATCCGACATCAATCGAAAATCTGTATTCTATATGCACAAAAGAAATTCGTCCCGAAGGACACGTAAGGAGATTATTCGAGAATACTAGGAAGTAAACAGATTATTTTAAATATTTCAATACTTACAAATCGCATCAAAAGCAAATCTGAACTTCTGTGAAGACGGGTATTTAAATTTGCAAATTCTTTATCTGTTCCTTATCTAATAAACGGTAGAAACATTTGCTGGTTTTTTCTTGTATATTTCTACTCTTCTTTTCATATAATATTGATTTAATAATATGCGCCATACTAGAATGCCGTAATGCGCAGAAGCTTGCTTGCATGATCATTAATTCAAATAACATAGGTTAATTGAATCAATTAAAATTATTACAATTGTATCACGAGACGCAAGAGTAAACAAATGGAATTGCGCGCTATCAGAATCTCGAAATATTTCGAAGACATCGACCCAATGAACACTCTGGAATCGTCTAGGGCACTCTCGTGAATACTGAAAGGGTCGAGTGAATACTGGAAATGAGAAGAAAGTCCAAGAACAAGACTTTGCTCAAATTTTTATTTTCATTCATTGAAAAAAAATTTAATCTCTCCATTAGCGTGAATCAGAAAATCGTGCGCAAAGATTTTGTTGAAATTAATAAAAAAAATTAATTGTTTTGTTGTTTCACCTGCCATTTGGTGTATGATATTTAAATGAAAAACAGCGAACAGTTTCTTCTTCACTTTGCCATTTTTACCGATTTGCAGCTTTCCTGAAGAGTACCTACTTGAAGTGAGCCGTTGATTGCAGGCTTCACAAAGTTTCATGCGTGTGCCACCAGTGTATTACAATTGCGTCAACCGAAACACGTAAGTCATTTTGTAATTGACGTGTTGTTTTTAAATGTACGTGTTGATAACATTGATTAACTACATGGTGTTTTTAATTATTTTATATATATACATATATATATATATATATATATATATGACGAACTAATTTCTGGGGGAACCCGCGTCAAACAGTCCTGAAAAGGACTTTTAAACTCCCGACGTTTCGAACAGGTAACACTGCTCATTCTCATCCCCAGAAAGTAGTTCTTCATCTTTTATCCGCGAAAATCTTAAATATAACATATATATATATATATATATATATATATATATACATATATATATATATATATATACAGTTAAAGAAAAATAATGATTCAGATGGTTTTATTTGTGTGTAAAACAATGTTTTTTTTTTCTCTAGGACCAATATTAATAGAGAAACGTTAGATAATTAACTTATTTAAAAAAAAATTTCATCACCATCATTATCTTCATGTTCAACATTTTATCATAGAAAGGTCGGAGCCTTAAATTCTTAACTTGACGTTTCCATTATCACCTATCTTTAGCCGTTTAAGTTTTTGTTTTCATTTATTTAAAAAAATACTTTTTTTTTTCAAACACAAAAGCAAAATTAATTTGCGGTGACATTATAATTATAATTTATAGAAATAAACTTTGTTTACACCACTTTTTTATTGAAAAAAATCAACATGTTTCAGTGCCCGTGGCCCCTTCGTCAGGGTACAAATGTATTGATGAAAATGATACATGTTGATTTTTTCCAATAAAAAAGTGGTGTAAATAATTTTTTTTTATAAATTATAAATACTTATTTATTCATCAATATTGATATTCTATCCTTCCCCATCATAATACAGTTATGCCAGCGTTTTTTCTTATCCTCAAAATACTTCTAAAACGTACCTCATGATTAGTTTTCAGCTCTTTCAGCGATTTTGTCTACCTCAATGATCACAAAAGTGTTGTTTTTTCATGATAACTTCCATCTTGGACAACATTAAAAGTTACAGGTTGTTAAATTCAATGTACGGTGGTTACGAAATCACTGCTGTGTTGTTTTTTTGATAAAATATCATGAACAAATAGTGAAAAACAAATAGTAAGCTGATGCATTATCGCGTTGTAACATCCACGATTTATCTATCCAAAATTTTTTCGGATTGCTTCACGTAAACGCGTAAAATTTTCGAAATTTCAAAAAAAAAAATCACGGAGCAAAAATTTCAAGTGATACCTACTTTTTATTGACCGTACGTCCTAGTAATAAAGAATTGAAGTGATCCAGTGAATCAACGGAGACTTCATTCATTAACTACTCGGTAGTTTCTTTACAATGCAGTTTTTGTAGAAAAATCGCCGAGCACACCAATATACTTTTTACTTAATAAATTAAGCGTTGGTTGTTTCTAAAATATCTCTGCCTTAGACCTTTGAAACTGGAGAGAGCTGGCACTAGACCGAGATGAGTGGAGGAAAATTATTGAGGAGGCCAAGACCCACCAAGGGTTGTAGTGCCAAGAATGATGATGATGATGATGGTTGTTTCGTTTACAGAGTGGAAGTTCATGATTAATACAATAATTTATACACATCGTTTTATTCCACTTATATGAGTTATATAAGCCTAAGCGCTTTCGATGAGCACAACCATCATCTCCAGAGTCAATATTAGAAGTAAATGACGGAGGGGGGAGGAGTTATTTATTGAGATATACAACAGTAATTAATTTTTACATACAATAATACTTATTTTATTTATTAATACTTCTTACTTATTAGCATATCTCATGACAGTATTTTGGAAATAAAAATACTTATTTTCCTGACAGAACATTCAAATGATGTGTTAATGTTGTGATTGTGAAGATGAATATTTATTTCGCTTTCTTTTACCTACAATCATTACTTCAATGTTCTGACTGCACGCGCCTGGGTCCATATCATCCACAGTTGTATAAATATAGTAGGAAAATAGTCAATCCGAGTCTCAATCTAGGGGACTTCGAAGAGAATAACAAGTCGGAAAATTATTTCTTATCCCTGCGTTGATCGATCGGAGAAATTATTGTTTCACAATATTAATGTAAATATTGGATGCTGGGCACGTAACTGGCAAGTTCCCCCGCTATGTAAGCGGAATCCTCGTCACTGTCTGATTCAATATACCCTCGATGTTATGTTCTCCTTATATGAATTATACTTTTTCTAAACCGCGTGTATGTATGTACATGTTATTATGTTTTATATTTTCAAAAAAATATTTTTTAAAGCATTTTAAAAATTATTTATTTGCTTGTCATTTTTTCACATTTGATATTTGTGTGTGTGCTAGAGTTTTATGTCCCCTATCCAAGGAAAAGAGTTTCGCTTCAACACAATTTCTCATTCAGTAATCTATTCCCATTCATTTCTTTAGAGACAACTCTCATCTTGCGCAATCTACCGTCTCAGAGATACAAGGCTCGCCACACATCTCGCGCCTTACTTACACTCATTGTACTTGTTCGTCAATCGTCAAATATACCTATTCTCTATCTCGTGACATTGATGTTCCGTTTTTTCGTTGGATGAATTTGAATCTCGCCTGCTGTATTTACAAAATCCTTTGTTATTTAATGCCTTGTCGTTCAACTTTTCATAATAAATAGTTATAGCTTTGTTCTCATGATAGGTGATGATTGTGTGCACGTACCGAATCTCATTGTCAAATTGAAGGCCGTGTACGTGGATTGGTCCTACCAATTTCGTGTAGTGACCTCTGATTTTAACTCCAGATGAAAATCTTAACACCTGTACACGGTTATTATACCTGTTGATCCGATTTCAGAAGCTAAATGTAAAAAAAAATACTGTCCCATAAGTGCGTAACTTCCTAGAATTCATGGCTAAAAAATGAAATTACACGGCTAGAGAAAAACTCAAACCTCGAACGCGCGGATGGCAGCGCGCCTTTAGATGACATAGCCACCATCGCTTCTTCGTGTAATATATATATAGTACACATTCTAAAAGCTTTTTATTTTATTATGTAAAAATAATTATGTTCCGTAATCTTTCACGGGTGTACGGCTTGTTATTAATTTATTGCAAAAATGATTATGAATTATTTATACACGTCTTACTTCAAATCTTCTTATTATTTACTTTTATACTTAAAACACTTTGCAACACATCCAAGCATGAAAACAGAGTTATGTATGGAAACAGGCATCTACAAGTGGTGACCCAAACATTTTCTCCAATATCGGATACAATTATCTTTATGGATTAATAATTCATCGGTTTCTTTTCCATTCCTTATTTAAACTTAAAGTTTCCTTGCCATCTTACCAAAGAAAATCATTTAATGTCAATCAAAGTTTGATTGTGATCCGTTTTTTGGTAATATTAAAATAACTTTTTTAATTAAACCGCAGATTACTCCGAGGATTTATTAACGTTCTATTAATAAATTCCCGCTTAGCATAACTTACCTTTTTAGGCATTGAAAAATAAATTTACCCTGTTTCTCTTTTGTCGGGTTGTATTACAAAAAACAGCAAGGAAGGGTGTTTGTTTACGTACTAAAAAATCAGTCCTTTAAACGTGATTCTTTTTTAAGCTTTTAAATTTATGATGATGCTAGAAACGTTAACGCGGTCACGACTAAACTCTTCGCACCGTCGGCGTCGCAGCTGGGGCCTGCGGCAAACGATGCGGTGTAAAGGTGTATAGGCGACAGATTACATTTGTCAATAGAGTAGAACACCGACGATAAATATTATTTAATAATATAATTTGTAAAACAATGTGCCTATTTCATGTCTGGATTATTTCCCGTTATTCCTCGGGTCCTGCTCCTGGAATGACCAGCTGTCCATCCATCGTTTTGGTGGTCTTTCTGGAGATCTACTGCCTGCAGGTATCTCGTTCTTCGTACCACTCTTGTCAAATCCGCTCAGTCCACATGGTTTCTCCAGTATCTCTTTATATTTCTTTCCCGTTGCACGATATCTTCAAGATCGCAGATCTTCCGAATTTCAAAGTTTTCTACTCTGTCTCTGATGTTATTCCCACGACGGGTTTGAGAGTTTTCATTTCGGTGGTTCTTAAGAGGTTTTTCGTTCTCATCGTGTCGATTTATATTTCAATACTATGTGTCATGATCGTTCTCACACATGTTTTATATATTTTCATTTATGCGCCAGTTTTGTAGACTGCAAAGAGTTTTTCATGTTGCTGCCCGATTAATTATCGGCATTGATAAAACATGTCATATCACACATTCCTCGAAGATTTACATTAAGTGAATGCCCGGAAAGATTGGAATACAAGCTATGTGTGAGACAGGAAGCTCACAATCTCGCTCGCGCCATGCGAGCAAGCGAGCGAAAGGCAAGAATCATAACATGTTACTAGAACTCAGCAGAGCTGACAGAGCTTTCTACTACAAGCGCGCATTTAGTTTTATAGACCCGATCACGTGAAATATCTCCTAACGTGCGTGGAGCTTAGAGCCTTTCAGCAAAGGTCTGAAGACCAAAGGTTGTCCTACACACAAGATCAGTTACTTTGTCACTACTATAGTTACGAGATGAGTCGTCCCCTCATCATCAGTTGTTAACATTAAATGTGTAGGGTCAACGCCCCGTTGACCTACAAGAAAATATAACCAACGCCTTTTCCCTCGTAAGAGGAGTCGCACAGCTCCTACAAACGTTGACGACGAAGATTACATGCGTAAAAACGGAATTCGTTGACGGAGCGGTTACCACACTAGATGAAATTGTTGACGCGGCATTTCCAACGTCAGCGCGCATGTGCACAAAGGCAAATACGGGATATATAAAGCAATACATGGGACTCCGAAAATCATTTCGTCACTAGGTCTCACGACCCGCGGTAGCGTTCCTCGGCGGCGCTCACCTCACGCCACGCCTCTCTAACACAACCCTCGCAGTCTGCCTCATCATCGAGATCAACACCAAGCTGTGCACTCTGCACCATCCATCAAGCATCATTACCATCGTATCATCGTCATCAACGCCACGTTATCTCTTCTTCACCAGCCCTAAGGTATCATCTGCATCCACTCTACGCGACCCTCCAGCGACACAACGCCAACTGTACACCGTGACGTCACACACACGAGCAGCTGTCCACAATCTTCAGCGCTCCACTGACGTCAGATCTTATCAGCCGAGACCGCGAGCATCATATCAGATTTCTGCCTTGTAACTTCAGTCAATAAAAATATTAAAAACCGATTGCGTTTCTACATAGAAATATACCCTCGAAGTAAAATTCGGAGGATGGTGACCCCTTCATTATGCATCTTTCTTGACATCCCATAAGTGATAACTCCGAAGAAGAACACCCATAACTGGTTCCCAACGTGGGAAGACATCCCATAAATATGACAAAATAACTCAACGTGTATATAGTACAATTTTAGTTTGTATAGCACAATGTTTGGTTTAGTGAAAATTAAAATAATTATAATGCACCACAAAGTAACAGCCATATAAATTAACAAAACAACATTTTCATAATTTACTTACGACATTTTGCGTGTTAAAATGACAAAACAATCAGAAATATAAAGCTCACGCCATTTGTTAACGCGCTTTGATTATGTACGAGAATTGACACTTAAGTTCGTATAAAAATAACAGATTGTTAGTCAACTTAGTAAAAACCACTACCAGATTTTAGGTCTCCCGGTTTCAAGACGTACCCGTCTCTTCGTCAGGACCAACACTACACTACTATATTCACAACACTATACACCCCAACCATAGTATTGTTAAACTTTCACCAATATTGATCACATGCATGTTAATCTTGTTGGAGACAAGCATGCACTACTAGCCTACATATCATTCAGGAATCTACTTTTTAGTCTTAATATTATCCAAGGTACAAAATCATTTCAGCAAGAAACTAACGCCATCTTTTGGTGAGCTCACTAACTAATTTCCCATATAAAACTTTGATCAATTAATTATGACGGATTAATTGATTAATAAATTGTCATTGAGAATACATTAATTTGTGTGCAAGATTTCAGCTCGATTGGATATTGAGAAATGGCTGAAATATCGATTATAAGATTCCATCCGGACAAACAGGTGAAGCTATATATAAACGTGGTATAATAAATAAGTAAATAAATATATTATTTTTGCAGAAGAATTGTCTGGGTGCACCATACAGCTTTCGTTCGAAAATAATTCAGGCTGGACACGCCTCACTGCTCGTAACCGTTTTATTGCTTCCAGATAGAATGCTGCATTAACAGTTTATCCTTCGGGAATAAAGCCTCGTGCTATTCCGTGGCCAGCTATTCGCCGATGTCGCAGTATTGCCACACAATGCGATCGAAGAGTATTCTACGATCTAAATTGTCAGTCCTTTTCCAAATTGTCGTCATTGTTTATCATATTTTTATACTTTTCATAAGTTTAGCATAATAAATTAAATTAGATGAGAACATAAGTGCTGTCCATTTTTTTCAAATTTTATTGTGCGCCATAAGTAAAACAACTTGGTTAAACTTATATAATATATATACTACAATCGAGAGAAAATTTACTCTAAAGATAGTGTGTTTGTTTTTACGTTACATATTTTATTCAAAATGGAATGTCAAGTGAACAAAATTTTTGACACCTTCTGTTCGAATAACGAATATTTCTAGTCAAGACCCGATGGTGTTTATCGCAGGGGCATTGGAAGCAAAATTTATAGAACGTCGGCAAGAAGCTGTAAATAATAATGGAGAATATATTATTAACTATTTTTTATATAAAAGAACATAATTTTTGTTAACACCCAATAAATTTAAGACGTTATACTCGAACATAATTAAATTTCATGAGAAAAAAAGTGTGTGATCATTTTTTGTTATTTTCACAAATGTCACCAAATTATGTCAGCTTTGTCCGTGATCAACTTTTGGTCTTGTATGGGACCATTTTTCTTATTCAAGACCATTTATATAACTTACCCTTTAGTCTGGATATGAAGTTTATTATATTACTATATAATATAGTAATATTATTATTATGGAGAATTTTTTTCAGAATGGTTATCCAGAAAATTAGGAAAAAATCATCGTATCCCAAGTATTCTTAAAAATATGTTGTATATCAAATTGTATATTTTTTACTAAAAGATTATGATTGTATAAAGTATAATAAAAATATATGTGTTATATATTCTATAAAATGAAACCCGATATCTTTGTATAGGGGCGAAGCTTTGACTCTCACCTAAGTGCAATCAACCATGTTGGAGGACTTCTAAAATAAAATTTTGCGCAAGACTTCCTTCCCACTAATGGTGATGACAGGGGTTAAATGGCGATAAGTAGTGGTTGCGAACATTGCCTTCCGAATTTCATATGCCCACCAAAGAATGAAAATATATTATAATAATTATTCATGACCATATCAAATCCTACAGATTCTTTAGACCAATTAAAACGAGTTTATTTTAGATGTGGGAACGTATTTTTCACTGTATAAATAAATTCCATAAAACATCATTTACTTGTATCGTTATCGTAAACGATGATGAATCACGTTTCAACGTAGGTTACATTCATCTTCAAAGTTAGTGTTGCGTATAATGCTTAGAAAACTGGAATCCAAAAGAACAATGTTTAAAATCACTATAGTCACTTTTAATGAATAGTACAGTAAACAATATTATATTTTACTTAAAAGTGACACCTACTTGGAAACGGTGTATAAGAAAAAGTTTTCCTCGCAAAAAAGGTGAATGAATTTATTGTAACAAAAGTTTCTTGGTTTCTTATTGAAGGGAATTTGTTGGCTTAAGTGACAAAGTGGCCTACTTTGTAAAAGTCCTTAAAAACGTGGAGAAATTTATAAAAGAAATGTTTTTTTGCGCATTTATTGAATTGCTTAGAATCGTGATAAAGAAACCGTTCATATTACATTTTACAAACTTAAAGTTATGGTTATATAGTTTCATTTTTTATTTCTGCCTTTTTAATATTCCATTTATTTATTTTTGCCTAATTCCGCATTATTCAATGAAAGACGTTATAATAAAGTTAAAAAAAGTCATTTATAAGTTATGACGTTACTGCTTAAAAAATACTGTTTCAAGAGTTATTACTGTCGCTTCACAATTCACGACTGGGCACGCCTGACCGTCGTCCGCGACTCACTTCGCACTGCACGATCTGTTTTTTTTTAAATTTATTTATTTATCATTTTTCTTATTTTTGTATATCAGAACCACAAAACATCACATGGAAATTTGTCTGTAGGTGCGTCAATATATATATAAATTTTAAATTATAAACACAAGAATACATATATGTGAATTAAATTCGAAAATCTTAAAAACTCAAATACAAATCAACAATACAATATAACAATACAAGAAACAATACAAAATTACCAGAAACAAAATAAGTCTCTACTATTTAATAACATTTTCATTCATTCTGTCTTTTGACCATTTTATTGATGTCCTTTTTAATATGGTATGAGATTTTATTAAATATTTTTGGTATGACATATTTCAGCGTTATTTTTCCATACTTATTTACGACCTTCGGTATTCGTAGTCCTTCTTTAACCGTAAATCTGGTACTATGTTTATGAATCAATCTATGCTTATATGTACCATCTATTAATAAACACATTTTCTATGAACAAGAGTGACGTTATATTTCATTTGTTATAGTACCAACATAAAGCTATTTTGTTAGTGACATTCCACATTTGAACTAGCGAAGGGAAAAACTACATTTCAAAATGAAGACTACAACACACACACGTTCACCAGTTTGAAGACTACAAAGTGTACACTACAAGTGTAGTAAAAACTATATGAAGTGAAATAATCGTAGTACTACGAAATGAAGTGAAGTAAATGAAGTAAAGTAATGAAGTAATTGTAATATTAATAAGTAACTAAGTGAAGTAATGAAATGAAGTAATTGTACTACAAAATTGTAGTACTAGTGAAGTAAATATTTTTTTCCCAAATAAAAATTTAAAGGTCGCCAGCCAGATTTCTTCATTCGATTCCAAAAAATTTTCAAACCATGGGGGGGAGGGGTTGTTACAGTTTCCACAGATTTCTTCGTTTAGCTACATCAACTTCCCAAAAATTTCACGTAAAAAATAAAAGTGTGTGTACTTTGTAGTGTTCGCTTTGAAATGAAGTGTAGTATTTGAAGTTTATACTTTCAATAACTTTGGTGTTTGTAGTTTGTAGTGTGCACTACACTTCAAAACGTGCGAAGTGTGCACTTCAATGTAATGTAGTACTACATTGTAGTAGTGAGTACAGAGCGGACCCATCACTAATTTGAACACCATCTTCATGATATCATGTAATTAGTTTGTGGCATAAAGCCTTGCTTCTTGAAGAGTTCATGTATATGTTTAGAACTTTCTTTATTTATTAATTTTATTGCCGAATTTTCAATATTTTGCATTTTTCTAATATTAGTTTTGCAAGATAGACCTCCATTAGTTATTTCATACCTTATTACCGATTTCGCTAAAGATTGATATATTGTTTTCATAGTTCGTATCTGAACATAATATTTAATCTTGTGCATACATCCCAATATAGTTCTCAATCTCTTACATACCTTATTTATCTGAGTATCCTAAATGAAGTATGTGTCAATGGTTAATACTAAGATATACGTATTCATTAACTATTTCAATTTTTTCCCAATTACACGATGCATTAATTCCATAATTCAAACAATCAGATTTATGGAAAATAATATTTATTGTCTTCTTCTTCTAATGTAGCAAATTTATTTTGTGATAACATAATTATAATTGATATAAATTAACTTTGTTTAAACCACTTATTTATTGAAAAAAAATCAACATGATATAATCAACAAATAAGTGGTTTAAACAAAGTTTATTTATATCAATTAATATTTATTGGATTAGTCAGTTATATGAGTTTAATTTTTTTGCATTAATAATTAAACCCATATCATGAGACCATTTAAGCAAAGCATTATAGTCTTCTTGTACACAATTTTCCGCCCATTTTACATCCTTGTGGGAAATCACGAGCAGTATCATCAGCATACACAAAATGCTTGGCATACTTAAAGATTTTAGACATAGTAGATACATAAATAATATACATATATATAATAATCACGGGACCCAGCACATTGATATTTATTTTAATCTCACCCATGCGTATACCATCAATACCTGGCATGTTAGTAAGTTTCATACCCCTTACTATTTCTCAGAGACGCTTTAGTGATTAACAAACTCTGTAGTTAATCTAAAAAATAAAAGTCTGACAAGTTTAGTTCACAATAGTGAAACATTTGATCAATAGAATCAGAAAAATACTTAACAAAGTTATTACTAATACAAATGTTTGAGGTGCCACTAAAGAATTTTGTTATTATTTCGTCACAGTCCTTTTCAACCTAAAATGTTATTATTTGTATCCCAAGTTTGCGACTGTCATGTAGTATTCTCTTAATAAATTGTTATAATAGATTCGCTTTTTATTTATCAATAATTTATTCTTATAATTCATTTGAGCAAAAAACTTATGTTTTCGACTGTAATAAAACTATTTGAAACCTGATATATTATATAAATTTGTAAATTTTTCCTCTATGTTTGTCTCACAAAGCATTAGAACGTCTATAAAAGGCAATGAGTTCTTTAGAATTATATTAATATTAGGTCCTTACATATGAAATTGACGTTTAGTATGGGAGGAACATAAAGCCGATTTTTTTTATTATAATATATTTATTTAATCAAAGTATGTACCATTGCTATCTATGCACTTTTGCCATCTCATAGGTAGTTCATCGATCTCTTTACTAAAAAAACCATTCGGACGGGAATCAATAAAATCTTTGAAGGCTGTTTGGACTGCCCCATCGGAGTTGAATTTTTTCCTTTGCAAGAAGTTATCCAAATTTCGAAAAAAATGGTAATCTGTTGGGGCAAGGTCCGAAGAGTACGGTGGATGTCTTAGACATTCCAATTGAAGCTCCTCTAATTTGGTAGCCGTCTGTTGTGCAGTGTGTGGTCTAGCGTTATCATGAAGCAGCAGTGGCCTAGAGCGATTAACCAGCCTCGGTTGTTTAGCAGCTAGCTTTTCCATCATGGTTTGCAGTTGCTGACAATAGACATCTGCCGTAATCGTCTGGCCAGATTTAAGAAAGCTGTAGTGAACGACACCAGCACTAGTCCACCAAACGCTCACAAGTAACTTTTTTGGAGTCAATTTTCGCTTGGGGCATGGTTTGGCTGGTTCGGCAGGGTTCAGCCATTGCGATGAGCGCTTCCGATTATCGTACAGGATCCACTTTTCATCACAGGTAATGATTCGATTTAAAATCCCTTCATTATTGTGCCGGTTGAGTAATGCAACGCAGCAGTCAACGCGCGTTTGTTGATTTGCTTCACTCAATTCGTGAGGTACCCACCTTTCAAGCTTTTTCACCTTACCAATTTGCTTCAAGTGGATTAAAACAGTTTTATCACTAACACCGCAGCCTGCAGCTAACTCGGATGTGGTTTGCGATGGATCCGCTTCCACAATAGCCTTCAATTCTTCATTATCAACTTTGGTCTCCGGCCGTCCACGGGGCTTGTTCTGCAGGTCGAAATTTCCAGAACGAAAACGTTGGAACCAAAAACGCACTGTTTTTTCTTTTGCGGCACCGTCGCCATACACATCATTAATCCTTCGAGCCGTTTCTGCAGCACTGGTGCCACGGTGGAACTCGTACTCGTAAATAACGCGATATTTCAAGTTTTTCATTTTGTAAACTGAGTGACGCAAAGAAAAAAACAATTGAGGAAAAAACAAATGAATTATAATTTTCAAAACACAAATACATGAGTAAATAGCTGTATAAATTTGGATTTGGAATTCCTAACCAAAGAGAAGATATTTGAGATCAAATTTGCCAGTACGGCAAAACGTCAATTTCATATGTAAGGACCTAATATTCTCCCAGTATTTATATGTAGATGTCGTATTGAAACATGTTGTTTGTTAGAAGATGTTAAAACAAGACTATCTGCGGTAGCACTTTTTATAACCAATAACTGGATAATCTAACCTCCTAGACTATTCTAGTGTTTAGGAGAAGGATTCCGTCACTTCCCGAATGCTGTAGATAATACGAGATTGTGCTGGAGATTTCTATGTTATTATTGTCATTGACATATTACGAGGGATTATGTGCGTAATCTCGTTTGCCATTTCGTTACAATACATTAATCAACTAAAAATGTTATTTGTACCCGGTTTAAATTGGCCTTGATAATTCTTGATTTATTTTTTTATTTTCAGCATACACAGCTACGTACAGAGCTACATATTTTAACATCTCATTTTTTTAATTTTTCTGTGAATCACTTTATTGTTTTTTTTTTAGTTTTATGTACACGATCTCCTTAGGCAAACCTAGGTCTAAAGTAAAAGAGTCATAGCTATATAAACAGAACAATATATAAATAAAACCAAATGCCTTCGCTTAACAATGAATCTGTAATGGAAGTACGAAATACATTTACACAAATTAATGAGAGCAATAATTATTTATAGATGTTAAGTTTATAGAACAATAATAGCTATTTCCGACTTATTTCTATCATGTCTTATGTCCATACAAGGATGATTTTTTTGGTAGTGAATGTTGAAGTTTTATATTCCATATAAACTTATATACGACTTCCAGAAGCAATCCTTCCTGGAAAATCTGCCCGGCCTGGATTTATTAATTAACCACGTAATTTCACATAAATAAAAATGGCAATGTTGTTTCATTTTGATTTTTCTTAAAACAAATATAAAAAACAAAAAATATAATAAAAACAAAACATAATATAAAATTTTTATTTTAAAGGTTAAATATTTGACTGCTTATTTATTATTGAAATTCTACTAACTTTGTCACTAGTTTTTTAACTCGTTCCAGGACTTTTTCTGAGTTTTCTTACAAATTAATTAATACACCTTTTCAAGTTTGTGTTTTATGGGGTACTATGCCGTATCATTACGACCTTTCGGGCCGACGTTTCGGATCCCATTGCAGGGTCCATCATGATGGACCCGGAAAACACAAACTTGAAGATTCTTAGTGGCCGTGAAAACCTAAGAACTTTCTTAAATACACCTTTTACAATACAATAAACAAAGTCAAGAAAACTGGTTTGGTTTAGTTACCTGCCTTCGTAATACGTATTTCATTTCAAAAATATTACTTTTGATTTAAATATTTACCAACAACTCAGTGGCATTGCTGTTATCGAGTTTTCAAATTCCTGTTTGAAAATAGACTTATATATATACTATTTCTAAAAGTGTGCCTTTAGAGCAAAAATGAAATATTTCCTCTTCTTCAAATTTTTTAAATTTTATTAGTGGCACCATTTTATAAATAAAATAATTGTGGGAAGGCTAATGAGGATGAAGCCGCGGTGTTTGAATAGTATTTATTGAGATTTAATAATAGCAATGTTACAAGTATAGTAATTACAGTTACACAAGAGTTACATGGGTCGATGAATGGCGAGAGCTTCCGCCGTATAAGCGGTTCACGTCGAGGTGAGATGTATAACGAAGAGGGCTTCCGCCGTATCTAAAAATCCCCGCAGGAGTGAGATGGTCTGCTCTGGAGACTACCGTTTATATAGTGATCGTGAATAAAGGAATCGGGGGTGTTATGATTTGTCTTTACTCGGCCGCGCGTGTGGGTATTTAGTCTAGATCAGCAAGGTGCGTTCCTCGCTCTCCATGCCCTCTGCTATACATTGCCTTTGTACTTGGTCATTGGCCCGGCTTACATTGTCGCCTGTTTGCTGTGCTCAGCGATCTTGTCTCAACCTCTGTATCGAGGGCGACGGCCTGCAGTACTTCAATGTCAGCATATGCGGTACCTCATTACACGGGTGTGTGTGTACATATCTTGGGCCACCACAGCACCCCCCGCCAGTGGGGTAGATGCCCTAGGCGGGTGCTCCACGTGATCATGGTGTTGGTCAGAAACGATGATGGCAATGGTGTTAGTCTCTCCAGCTGTCAATCCGTTCTTTCTTTGTGTGCGTAGTTGCAAGTCGTATTTACTACGATGTTGTCAATTCAGGCACGCTCAGTATTTATTACAACTGCTTGGTACGCATGAATGAAGCAATAAACGTCACGTTATCGCTGAGTCACGGGATGAATGGCCTCTTATTTGAATTGAATGTATGAAATGTCGTCTTTTGCGAAATGTTATTTGAAGATTTTTCTCGAATGATTATGATTGTACGGTGTAGATGGAATATCGATGATATTTGCTTATCGTTGGTTTTCGTTTGCTGTCTGTCTGGACATGTCACACGTATGTATGTCGGTCGTCCAACTTCTTCTTCTTCTTCATTTCGCTGTTGATAATGAATCGTGTGCGTCCCAAGCGGGTAGGCGATTACTCCTTCCGTCGCTCTGGATCTGTAGATGAGACGGGTGTTTTGTTGCTCGCTACTCTCCGTATTCGCATTATGGTAGAGTGTTCCTTAGGGAGTGTCGATCAGGCAAGTCACTCCTGTGCTCGACGTATTCCCCTAAATTGAGTGTCTTGCGATCGAGATGAGATGCGTCGTGTCGCAGATGATATCCGGTTGGTTTGAACTCGTGTCGATGCCGGGTCGAGGTTATCCATCTGCGCGTTGACGTATGTGGCTTATGTCCTCCGTGTTGGAAAATCGAGGGTTGCGAATTGTGTTGTATTGGCTCCTGGGTCATCTCGATGGTGTATATGTGTGTCCCCCAAGACGGCGTTGATAGTTACAATATCTGATGTCGTCTGCTGGGGTGTGGCTCTCCGTATCAAACGTCGTGGTGGATACCTCCCCTTGCGGGATGGTCATCAGGGCGGTTAGTCACTCCGATAGTCCGATGTCATCCTCGTGAAGTTGTTATGTAAAAAAAAATGTAATTAGAAATACGTCAGAATAGAATGGTTGTGGATATGGTGCGTTTGTGTGAGGTTTGATGTTCCGTAGGCGTGGTCCGATGTTCTATGGGCATGGTCGTTACGTGTTCCAGACGTCGTTGCTGGTGAGGTGTAGATCCTCTATAGTCAGCTGTGATGTCTGCTGCGTGTGTGGATGTGGATGATTGATGGTCGTCGCTCTTCGTGTGCGTGGTCAGGTGTTATATGGGCGTGGTCCGATATTTGGTGGGCGTGTTTGCTAGTGTTGTCCGTGTTTGCGGTGTACTGTAGCTGGTTGTAATGCGTTCCAAATGTGGTTGCCGTTGAGGTATGGACCCTCTGCAGTCAGCTGTGACGTCTGGTGCGTGTGTAGATGATCGATGATCGTCTGCTGCGATGGTGTACATCGGGCGGCGATGGAAGTCCGTCTGCAACCTGTTGGCTTTTGCTGATGATGCGAAGATGTGTTGAAGCTCATGATGGATGGGGTGATCTCACTCCTCCCGATGATGGTTGCTGAAGGCTACTGAAGGTGCGCTAAAGCTCGTGTTGCGTCGGTATCCACCGGATGGCGGTGGAGATACGACTGAAACGTCCCTACACCTTCGCCTGCAAATCCGCAGATTTGCAGGCGAAGGTGTAGGGAAGCTCTGCCTGATGCTGAAGTTCTGAAGATGAAGCTTGAAGGTGCGTTAATGAAAGCGTTCAGGCTGCGATGATGCAGGTGCGTGTTCTTATTGCGTCGGGGTCACCAATGTGGGAAGGCTGATGAAGATGAAGCCGCGGTGTATGAATAGTATTTATTGAGATTTAATAAAGGCAAAGTTACAAGTATAGTAATTATAGTTACACAATAATGAGTCGATGAATGGCGAGAGCTTCCGCCGTATAAGCAGTTCACGTCAAGGTGAGATGTATAACGAAGAGGGCTTCCGCCGTATCTGAAAAGCCCCGCAGGAGTGAGATGGTCTGCTCTGGAGATCTCTGCTGATCGTGAACAAAAGAATCGGGGGTGTTATGATTCGTCTTTACTCGGCCGCGCGTGTGGGTATTTAGTCAAGATCAGCAAGGTGCGTTTCCTCGCTCTCCATGCCCTCTGCTAAACATTGCCTTTGTACTAGGTCATTGGCCCGGCTTACATTGTCGCCTGTTTGCTATGCACAGCTATTTTGCCTCATCCTCTGTATCGAGGGCGATGGCCCCGTACTTTGATGTCAGCATATGTGGTACCTCATTACACGGGTGTGTGTGTGTACGTGTCTTGGGCCACCACATAATTAACAAATTGTGAAAAAAAAATGTTTCAGGAGCGATGCTTCTTTCTTCAGAACAATAAATGTATTAAAATTGATAAGTATAGACATATTATGATGAGAGGGGGTTAAGAAGGTTATTTGTACTTGGAATGATTTTCGATTCATACTATAGAACAAGAAATACTAAAGAACCAAAGAGTGATGAAAGAGATAGATATCCAAGAAATATAATGTAATGGAACAGAATTTTCCAATAAAATGTAATAAGTCTGTACTGTATTGTAATCACACAATAAAATTGAACAGCCAGTTTAAAACGTTTTCATTTGGAAAATCTATAAATATTTTTATTTAATCAGGAAAAGTTTTAATAAAAATAAATATAACAAAAAATCTAATAAATTTTGTAAATGAACACATCTTAAAACTGTTTCCATTTTAATTACTTTTTACCTACTTAATTTTTAACCACGCCCCTTTTCACTGCCTTCCACCATAACTGATCTTTCTATACTTGAAAATTAATATTGATTCAATTCTTGTCTTGAAGAAGGGATTCCGAAAAATTTTTTCAATAAAAATTAATTGTGGTTGAATCAAAGTGTTAATTATTTTATTTATTACCGTGCTGCCACCAAGCTGCGCATTTTTTTGTAATCGAGGATAATATGTATTCCATTTTTTTTCCAAAATATACGTTTACAGAAAAGTCATGCTTCAATATTCCCACTGCACGCGCCTGGATTCAGTCGTTTATACATAAATACATTTAGATTATTTCCTGAAAATTTTAATGTATGGGTTCCGCTCGCCAGTTGCTGGATACAAAATGTCTGTTGCCAATATGGACGCGATGTTTGATAATAATTAACTTCAAAATGCAAAATTATAATTTAGAAATCGAATTTTTATTATCTACTTACTACCAGAACTACATTTACTTGAAAAGACATATAGTAAAATATAAATTAACTGGCTTACATAGGCAGGGTCTCTGCAATGGGATCCGAAACGTTGGCCAGAGAAGTCACATATACACGGCAGAATATCCCAGAAAACTATACACAGAAGAATGATGCAACTTAGTCATTTTGCAGTTATTGAAGAAAGAATATTACAGATTAATTAATGTATTACATTAACCAGTGAATATCAATGTGATGCATATTCCATGTATGCATATCTGCTTAAAAAATATAAATTACAAATACTTACAAAAACTTATTTGCTTGCCATCAAATTATAATAATATCGTATAGTTAATGTTTTAATCATTCAAATTTTCTTAATTCTCTCGACTTTTTAAACATTTTTTGAAATGTTTTTATATCGAAATATAAATATACACATGTGCATGCGATACCTAAGGTTCTAAGGGAAAGAATATGGCGTATTTTACGGCGGATAACATTTCTCGAAGTTCCATAAAATCATATTTCCTATTCGTGCAACGCTGGATGCACCAACTAGTTCATAACTTAGCAGAAAAATGAAAAAATTTACAAATGCGTAAAGCAATATTAAAATTAATCTGCAGATATCTTATTAGTTGTCAGTTTTTACGGCTGGTTCATTTCGAGCTTCCTCACGTTCAAATAATTCTGCATTTCGTTGTACAACCGCATCACTTCTCGCAGCACAACCAGCTCAAGGTCGTAAGCCCTATAAATACCCAGAACATTCATTCCTACTTTCTCATTTAAATAACTTCTTCTCTCTGAGGCGTCTGTTAAATATCTTGATTAATGAAGATCCCTGTGGGAACAAAAATTCAGTCACTGTCTTCTTGAAAATTTTGTTTCTCAAAATATTCTGAATATAGTTTTCTGAAATTAGTTGAATTCTGAATTAGTTGAATCAGAAAGATCCATCTATTCAAAAAATATTTGAATACTACCGGGATATGAATGGTTTTTTTATATTATATTACTTAATTTATTCTTTTTATATAATACCTTAGAAGAGACTTTTTATTTTGGTCAATGATGGTTTGATAAATATTACCTCTAACAAATTTTTATATTACTCATACAACGAAATTCCGCTCTTTACACATCTCTTAGGTTGATGAGAAAAGGGTTTATTTTATGGCTTTGAAATATATTTTTGAACCAAAATTGAAATGTGCTGGCGTAATTTCAATGTAGGTTTTCTATTACACTGATACGTCTACGATTCCACGGCCGCCATTATCCTCTTAAATATATTTTATAAATTGATGTAAAGGGTTGGAATCACATCAAAATAAACCTTTTATGTGATCCCGTATAGAAGACCCGCGTCCAGTAATCAAAATGGGAGATGGATTGGTTTGTGGAAATGACCATCCCATGTTTTAAAAAATCCGGACCGGGAGATTAAGAAAACATAAAATTCTTCCCCTACCCGAGCTAACCGACACAAAAGACATCATCATCATAAATGATGTATTTTGTGTCGGTTAACCTACAGGGTCTAACCTAACCAAACCTAACCTAACCTAACCTAACCTAACCAAACCTAACCTAACCTAACCTAACCTAACCTAACCTAACCTAACCTAACCTAACCTAACCTCACCTCACCTAACCTAACCTAACCTCAACTAACCTAACCTAACCTAACCTAACCTCACCTCACCTAACCTAGCCTAACTTAACCTAACCTAACCTAACCTAACCTAACCTAACCTAACCGACACAAAAGACATCATCATCATAAATCCGAGATCTTTGTATGTTAAATAAAAAATACTCGTTTTCTTATTTTATATTATGCTTTTTCTGTAAATTTTTCTGTTGCATCATGTAAAACGACGGAACGATGTGTTGTGATTATTTAAATATTTTGTCGTGTAATAAGAACTACGTTCAAGGGTTCTTAATCTTCTACGAAAACTTCAGAGATTTTATTTGCCTGGGATTGCTCGTCTCAGAAAATTGAGCCTGTGAAGGTAAAACCCGAAAAAAAATTGGTATGGTCAAGTCTGCTACGTCAAAGCCGATAAAAAATTTCTAGAACAGCTCCAACTCGAGGCACATAAAAGTCCGAAAGTCATGTAAAAGCTCTGGTATTCTCAGTAGTTCTGCGTGGTGTCGGTACTTGTACATGGAAAAGGAAAAAATAAAGCGTTGTTTGTTGAATATGAATACCTTCAATTGCAAGAAGAATATCGCACGCCCAAACATTGCTTGCGACCTTTTGTGTTGTTATTCTTTGTTGTACCTATATCATTTTAATTTACTTGCTTCTCTTCTTGGGAGTAGACTATCTCTACATGAAGTACTCTTTCTTTAAATGGACACCAAAACCATTCCACCGATCTATTTTTTTTTGTACTTTGGACATGTTTTTAAAAGAGGGAGTGACAATTGGTGATCGCTGGAAATATATAAGGGCAGAAAACCGGAGATCGATCAAGTCAAAGACAGGCCTCGCTATTTACGAGTTGTAAATTCGTTTCATTTTCATTTATTTCATTGCTTTACCTATGTACATTGGTAAGGTAAGGTAAGGAGTGATAATAGTAAGGAGAAGCAGTTCTCGCTGGAAAAACATAATAAAAGACTACAATGCTTAGTCTTGAGCTCATCGAATATGAGATTTAAAAACTGGAAGTTTTTTAAGCATTTAAGTATCTATATTGCATACTATTAGATTTAAAAACTACTCTTGTATTATCTTTTAATGGTTTTAATGGTCAGTTCCAAGTGCCATGAATTATATACGAGGGGTGAGGATTGGAGAACTTTTGGTAACATTTTAAATTAAACCAATCTTCGTTTCTTTTGAGCGATTTTTTGCTTTCTGAAATCTCCATTATTGGAGACCGCCTTTTTACATGCAAACCCGTAACTCCTGTATTTTATAAATATATTATATCGTGGCAAATATTCACAGTCACTTTGACTTTCACTTAATAGTTGGACTTGAGGCTTATTATAAATATTTCATCTATAATCTATGATGGGTAAATTCTAAAAAATCTAATATTCAACATAAAACAAAATCATGAAATTTAAATAATTATTTTTTTTGTTTTTTACGCCCAAAGGGCTTTTACAGGAAATAATATGAATACATAATAGGTCTAATAAAATAGTGCGATTGTACAAAGTAACTTCAATTTGTTAAAATAAAATTGAATAAAACAAAATAAGACAAAATACAGTTTAAAAAAAGGATAATTAATTCATTGCAAATGTTTACATTAAAAATATATATAATACAATTAATATTATATTGTCACGTGTCATGGCTGCAGGAGGAATTAGAGAAAACGCTGGAATGCAATAAAGGGTTTATTGATTACTGAATAATTTAAAGTCTCTTAACACTATTGAACTTAACGCTATTATTTAAATTAAACTGTTCCGCAAATTTATCGCTCGTAAATAGATACTTTATAATCGCTTTAACACTTTATTCACTATTCACTAGAACAATCCGTCCAATTTCAGCACGTATTACTATTCGCTCCAGTTCATTTCGCTACGTAAGAACTTTTTCCAGAATTTTCACTCAAATATCGCACACGGGTGAGGACTTCACTTAATTAACTGTCACTTAATTCACAAGCCTGATAGTAACACTGTTTTCACTTCGTGATTCGCCGCCAGAGCCGCGTAATAGGAAACGTCAAAATAACAATGGCCCTCTGTGGCCTGGATCCGTTTATTTATACTCGAAACGTGGAATTTTTTGAACCTGGGAGACTTTCA
Source organism: Agrypnia vestita (assembly GCA_016648135.1). Classification (NCBI taxonomy): domain Eukaryota; kingdom Metazoa; phylum Arthropoda; class Insecta; order Trichoptera; family Phryganeidae; genus Agrypnia; species Agrypnia vestita. The sequence goes on along the minus strand of JADDOH010003590.1, from coordinate 55,791 downwards.
TAGTGTTTTCTCGCAAGTCTCTGCAATATATTAAAATTTAAATGTTAAAATAAAAATCCATTTAAAAAAATTAAAAATAGTTCAGGCAATGATAAAAAGAAAACACGTAAGGTAAACAATACAAAACATGAGTAAATGTTTTAAAAATAAAGATAGACAATAAAATATAATTTAAAAATTTGAAAAATAATAAACTCAATGCAGGTAAGAAAACACATTAGATAAACAAAAACTTGAGTAAGTATTTAAAAATAAAAAAAGACAACAATATACAATTTATATATCTGTGATAGGTGAATTAAAATTTCTTTAAAATTGTAGTCAGGATTATCCAAAATCAAAACATATTTAAAAGGGAAATAAGCGATAATTATCAAATAAAACGAAAATTATTTATTTGTAAAATACATGTCTCTGATTTTTATGTAAAACTGATAATATATGTCTATTATACGCATATGTGAAATATAAATATAATATAAAATTATAGATCCGGAACAAAAATATTTTATTTATGTAATAAAATATAAAAAATAAATATATATCTATACCTATAAAACTCAATGTCTCTCTGTTCTCTATACAAATCTACACCATTTGTCCGATTCGACTCAAATTTTACCTGTTTATGCTTTAGGACTTTAAGTTTTTCTCGTAAGTAATCTTTTTTAAACCATAAAAAATATATTTATTTTAAATATCACATTTAGGCTTGTAATTTGGGCTTGCCAGGCAACTTTCCCCCGCTTTCTTCTTGCCGGATAAAGCTAGGGAATGGTCTTTTGATTGTGGTCGACCTATAGTGATTATATTTTTTTATCACAGTCTCCGCAATTTAATTTATATATCCCGTTTCTTTCTTACATACCTATTTTTGTTTTTGAATTTAAAATAATTTTACCAATATTATTACACAAATAATAATATTGGTAAAATTCTTTTAAGTTCAAAAAAAATTGTTATGTTGGAAAAAAGCGGAATACATGAAATAAATTGCGGAGACTGTAAAATTTAAAAAATTTATAGGCTAAACCACGGGCTTCAATAATTATAAAGATTGATGACCTACTTATAAGGCGAAACGCATCTCACAAAAATTAATCAAGGGGAACTAAAAAAATAGTGCGTTTTTATTTTCATGACACGCATGATTAAGAAGTTCTATAAACTTATTTCTAATAAACGTATATTGTTTGTATATAAATATCTTGTAGAGTTGTAAAATAAGTCTTAATTGCTTACCTAAAATTATTCAAAATCAGCTCTTATGAGGGATGATAAAATAAATAACGTTCTACAAAACGGGCTCGATCTGTTATACCGACAAAATTGTTTGTGGTATACGATAATGAAATTATGATTAACAAAATCTCTAAGGAGCTTTTCATTGACTAATTAAATTATAATGTAGGTATTCCTGATTTTATGAACCCTATCTTGGGGAATCCCTTCAGGAGCTGTGTAGAAGCATTACTCCATTTAACAAATACATATTATTAATATCTATAACTTATTTTCATTAAATTTGTTTATGTAGCTACTTAGTTTATAAATTATATTTATCCAGCCGGTTGACAAAACAACCGGTTTGTCAAACAAAAACATCAAGGCAATAAAAACTAATCTAAAAGTAAAAGGTATTTTACTCATCCATACGAAGAAAATGATAATGATTTTGAATTTTGTTGGATATAAATATAAACTTAAGTGGTAACATAAACAACAAAAAAAATACTGAATAAACGTTGTGTCAAAAAAAAACATTTCATCAAATACTCAGGAACGTTCCCGATTAATCCTTAAAAAAAGTCTGGAAGACCTCAAAAAGACGCACCTTCAAGAGTATTCTAGAAACGCCAGTACGTAGGTGTTTAAGTGTTCGCGAGTTTAAAGAGCGTGTGACAGACAATCTAGTGAGTGGTGGTACGTAAAGGTGTGTTTATTATTTATTTAAATAAAAATTCATTTTTTTATTCGAATCCCATCCTCATAAATACGTGACAATTTGGATTTACATTATATAATTTGTTCTTCTCCTCCTTTAATTTATTCGAGTCTAAAAATAACTGATTAAAAACGCAAACACGGTCGTTATCTACCTGAATCTTCAGTCTCATTATGTCAACTTTTTTATTGCATTTGAGCATTATTCTTCCTATACTCGATTAAACACTAATGATTTACATTTGCTAAGCTATTACTTTTCTCACACATAAATCCTACATGACAAGAATGTCAAATTATTTCATTTGACAACAATAATAGTTTTCTTAATTTGACCATTATGCCTTATTTTATTGGTTTGACAAATATGAACATTGAGTATTCGTTGCATGCTCCAGGGATATTAGGGCGGAAGAACGCACGCGGGTACCCAACTTTCCATATATCATGACATTGCGCAATGAATTCAAAACTACCATTGTACAAATGGGCATATTTAAGGTGTTAATTTTAAGGGCCAATTAAGATTGTATCCATTTGAGCAAAAGGTGTCAAAAATAAAATTTATCACGGTATTGCTAATGACTGTACCATATTCATTACGGAGAATTTTCGAAATACAACAAAATCAACATGTTGGAACGATAGCGAACAGCAGCAAATATAGCATATTTAATATGTATTTACAGAGGCGGCAGGATAGAGTATATATAATATTGAAAAAAACGGCAGATACATCATACATAATATATACAATATGACATATTATGTAGGATATAAAAACAAAGACAACAATATCCAAAAAAAAAATAATTCAATTATCGAGGATTACTTATTTATAATAAACTGAATTCGAGATTTAATAAGAAAAGTAGCCTATAAATTTATAGTTTTAAAAGGGATGGACACGAAAAATCTAGAATTCAGTTCATTCTAAATAAGTAATCATCGGTGACTGCATTCAAAACATTTTTGGTCATTTTTCGGATATTTTATACCCCACATATATAATATTTATTAGATATCTACATTTTACAGTATCTAAAAAAATAATACCCTGTTTTATTATTACATACGAACTCTCATCCATCTTACTTGTATCCTATTACTTTTCCACATTCCTCAAGTTTTTAGGGATATAGTAAGATGTAGAATTTAATAATATCGGGGGTAGAAAGCTAAAAGAACGTTAGTGATTATTTCGAACTTTATAGGAGAGCAAAAAAAATTCTGTCAATCTGATTGTTGTCGATGATTGTTTTAGTATAAAACAATTTCCACATATGTTAGTTATAAATTACACTTGACGTTTTGTGAGCAGAGGTCTCACATATATATTATAGGGCCACAGCCCTACTCATACAACCGCCAAGTTGGCATTATTTTAGTACGATTCCTTATCCTCCGATATATAAATTTTATTGAATACTAGCTGTACATACCCGGCGTTGAACGGGTTAAGGATTAAGTAAGAAATAAATTTGGGGGGGAAACAAAGGTTCCATTGCTTTACAAAGCCTCTAATTAAAACAATGTTTCCATTTAATAAAGGCTGGGATAATTAGGAAGTATAGGGAAGAAATATATTTTAAGAAAATTTGGGCCCAATTGGTCAGGCGGTGTAGATTTGTGCAGAAAAAATATCTGCGGGGGAAATAGGTTTGGGGGTGAAGGGGAAATGTCGCCTATGTTACCCGACTGGTCCTGAAAAATATGTATACAAAATTTGGGTCAGATCGGACAAACGGTTTAGATTTGCATGGAAAATATTTAAGAGGGGGGTGGAGTAAACACTGAGGGGGGAAACCTTTGTTAAAATTTGAGTCAAAAAATAATTTTCCGAATTTTGAGTCCGATCAGTCAAACGGTACAGATTTGCATTGAAAATATATCAGGAGGTGGGGAAGGGGTAAAAAGGGAGGAGAAAAATTTCACCTATGTTATCCGTCGGGTCCTAAAGAATGAGTTTCCAAATTTTGAGTCCGATTGGTCGAATGGTACAGATTTTCACTGAAAATATATCAGGAGGTGGGGAAAGGGTAAAGGGGAGAGAGGAAATGTCATCTATGTTACTCGCCGTGTCCTAAAAAATGAGTTTCCAAATTTTGAGTCCGATCCGTCGAACGGTACAGATTTGCACTGAAAATATATCAGGGGGAGAAGAATGGGTAAAAGAATAGGGGGAAAATGTCGCTTAAATTACCCGCCGGGTCCGAAAGTGTCCGAAACGGTGTAGATTTGTATAGAAAACAAACAGACAGACAGACATTGAGTTTTATAGGTATAGAAGATATATGGATCAACCGCTTTATTTAAGCAAAGACAACCGAATGTCATCAAAAAATTTGAATTCGGAAATGTTAGGTAGGTCCCTATATCTATATATTTATCAATATTGAAAGGGTAGGTACTGGCGCCTTTTTTTCCAAATAAGTTTTGCGAATTCGAATGGAACGATGTGCCAAAATTTCAAAGCAAGAACTTTCAGAGATTAGCGATTTTACATAAACGGACATTTACATTTTTATTTATATCGATAGAAATTAAAAAATAAACGAACTTGGGCATAACACTGCAAATATATTGTCACGGGGTCGTAGCTGTGGGAGTCAAATGAGCCACTAAGAATTTAATAAATTTTCACTAGACACTAATTTAACTGGAGCACTGTTCTTTAATACACCCAAAATGTTGCTATAATATTTAACACATTATTTCATAATTCCGAAATAACTTGCCTCGTTTATTGATGCATGTAGCTTAAATCGCTCGGGTCAACACTAGAAAACTTTTCAAATGCGGTAGGCTCACTCCAAATATCTGTCTCTTGGTCACACTCGTGCTGACAACACTGCTCTGTCTATGGTTTCTATTGCGTCAGCCCGCTGTAAACTGCCCAAAAACTGCTCCGCGCAGCGCGACGTTCCTGTGTTCATGTCATTATTCCAGCTGGAAGAGATGCTCAAATGAACAATACTGTATTTACTGAACATTTACTCTATACTTTGTTCTTATATTATCAACCTTGGAATTAATTTACTTTAATTTACTTATTTACACTTTTGTTGTTCATATATGTATATACTTTTTACTTTACTTTACTTATATTTTTATTCTTATTTACTTTATATACTTTTTACTCTAAATTACTTTACTTTATTTTTATTTTATTCTTCTAATTACGTTACCATGAAATTAAATATTTAAATGGAGTCTCAACGAATGGAATGGCTACTTACCTCAGAACAGGTATTTTTATGTACCTAGCGAGGTAGGTAACGATAAAGGCCTGCATACAAAAAATTGTATATTGTATTTGTTGCTATCTTATTCATAAACTCTGTAAATATCCGTAACATTAATTATGTTTTGATGCAAGCTGTTATAAAAGTTATTGAGCTAATAAACGCCGATTTATCGGCACTGAAACTGAAACTGAATTGAATGGATCATCCTAGAATAAATTTCAATTTTGCTTTAAGTTTTAATTTTAAACAAAAATATTTATTCACAATACGTCACGAATGGGCTGATCGAGTTCTCGCGATGACTGTTCTGGAGCCCGGCAGTCCCGCATTAATTACGCACTTAAGAGGCTCCGAGGGACGCCGCGCGGGGGATGATTTATCCCCTCATCTCACTTAGTAGCCGCTCCGGAGCGCCGAGCCAGTTCCAAATGTCAAGTTGCAAAGTGAAAATTATTTCAGGGTAAAAAATTGCCAAGGTTTAAAGTTACCTCCCAGGTTAATTGTGCAATCGCTCATCCGAGGGGTGATTTTACGGCGTACGTTTGTCTCCGGAATTAAGAGACAGTTAGGGATTTGACATCTTCTATTTATATTTCAGTTATTTTGGACAAAGCCGTAGCGTTGAAAATTAATCGAAGGCAATATATTAGTATTCAATTTAACTAAGTATTTTGAAAATATCTGTTTTAATGTTGGAGTAGCTTTTTGGTATTGTGGTTAGGACTCTCGCCTTGTGATCAATTTCCATCGCCAGGTTCGAATCTCACTCCAGACAAGCAAGTTAATCCTATTTTCATAGCACAAGCATTTAGCTTAATTTGAAAATAGTAAGAATATTGAAGTGACACGAATTCCGTGTTCGCATCTCTATTAAAAAAAAAGAAAATAAAATCTTTGTATGGAACCTGGAGATTGTCATATGGTTGTGATGCGGTCACCAACAGTCTATATATTTTCAAAAAATTGTTACCTCACTCTCAAAATAAAAGATGAGCGCTTACGATATTTATATGGATTATAAAATTCTCTTGTTGATGGAGGGAAAGCACACTTTTATTTGGGTAATGAAAAAAATTGTTATATCTGAATTTGTTACTTTTTAGTAACTACATTTAAGTATAAGCGTGGTTTTAAAAAAAAATTCATGTAATACAATTTTCTACTTTTTAGTCTTATCCAGCGTACAAAATCACTTCGGTAGGAAACTAGCGCCATTTTGGTGAGCCCATTAACTAGTATAAAACTCAGATATAAATCATTGATCGTGAATACGCCTATTAGCAAAATTTCTGCTAGATTGGACATTGGACATTGGAAGCCGGTGAAATATTGAATATATGATTTCGTCCAGAAAAACGGGTGAATCTAACATAAGCGTGGTAAAAAAGGATTAACTGGTTGGTCTCCCAGGACAATCACTAGCAGTCTATTACCGCTACATCAATAAACACGTTGATATATGATTCACATAAAAAAATGTATCTTATATCCTCCTTCACATCAGTGTTGAAGTATAGTGGCTTCAATCAGATAAAATATGGCTCGTAATATATTGACTGTAATTTTTCGTTATCTGTAACCTTATCAAACCTCATCAAACAATCGAAATATACGCGACTGTATTTTTATTATCAAAACATTAAATATTATGACCGATAGCCTTGCATATGATTACATGCACCTAAACACAAAAATTCTTAATTATTCATTTTAAGTGTAGTAGTGAAGGAATTTTGAATATAAGTCTTCAATCGTGTCAAACATAATAATTTCGTTGTGTGTCCGTCTGTCCGTCCGTCCGTCCGTCTGTCTGTCCGTCCGTAACTTCGTATAACGTCCGTAATTGTTAGAATACACCGCTAAAAACAAATTTAACGGCCGGAGATGGGGCTTGAACCCTGGTCAGTAAACCGGGGCCGGCCTCATAACGCATGTTGCTACCGCCGAGCCTGCATAACCGGTTAAAAGTAGAGTAAATATGGGACTTAGCAAAGACGCGAACCATTTCCCGTCTTTGCTAACCCAGTATAATCACCAGGATTTAAAATATTACTGTAACTATAGCTGCCGGCAGGGGAAATATAAAAAAAATGTTCACATATTTTGATAAAATTTATTGTAAATAAGTTTATGAATATATAATAATTCTTTAGGAACCAAAATTTAAAATTACAGTCATTTTTGAAGGGTTACAGCTAGTAAACTAATAATTATGCTGTTTCCCATGATTTTACTATTTGAATTTGGTCATCTTTTTTTAATTAATATTTTTATTTGAAATTGTTTTCGAAGAACTCTTTGCCTTCAGAACAGCATCTCAAAGTCGTCAAGTTTATTTCTCTCATTTGCTCTCTCATTCCATTTTTCTACTTTCTAGAGATAAATAGAAAAAAATACACTTTACTATATACACTTTTGCTGTTATGCTTATGGATCTATTTTTCTAATTCCCAGTCATATTTCAAGTACAAAAGAACTGCGCACTATTTTTATTTTTTTATTTTTTTTGGTAAACAAAACAACCGTTTTATTTACCTAAAGACCCAATACACCTGGTCTTCATGCTATTATGCTATTCCATGGAGATTTTTTTTTCTCATTTCACAAAGAAGGTTATATTTTTATTTTGACTTAAATTATGGCACAACTTAAAACACATAACCTTCCAATGAGTGTATTCATAATGATTTTTATAGTTATACATTTTAACAGACATCTTCAAAACTGTTTTATGCAGTTTTTACAAAATAATATACAACAATATATTGAACGTGTTAAGAAAAGATTTCTTATTAGTCCTTAAAAATATAATACAATATACAGTTAATTAAGTTTTTTTTTTTTTTTTAATAGAGATGCGAACACGGAATACGTGTCACATCAATATTCTTACTATTTTCAAACTAAGCTAAACGCTTGTGCTATGAAAATAGGACTAATTTGCTAGTCTGGGCTGAGATTCGAACCCGCGACCTTTGGATCTCGAGGCGAGTGTCCTAACCACAAGACCAACAAGCTACTCGTAGTTATCACCGTATTTCACAGTTCATTGCAGGTTTTTTTTTAATAATTTCATGTTTTTTTCAATTATATGTATTGTTCATTGAATTCTTGAAAAACATAAACTATGTTACCTCTACGTGATTTAAATAATAATTTATATTTTAATTTATATTTTACTCCTTAAGTTTCGAGAGTATCTGAATCTCTCATCAATAGTATTAAGTATTTTTATATTTCACCTGTCGAAAAAAATATTTTATTACTATCGAAACAAAAGTAGTAAAATGCAAAATATTATTAAACTCACGTAGATGTAACAAAATTTATATTAGTCAACCAATTAAAAGATCATCATGAAAAATCTTAACAATATTAACGCCAAATCCAGTAATAATATTTATGTGATGAATTTGGGTTGAATTATTTACAATATATACTATTTTAAGTACAAATATTTCCAAAGGTACATACAGAACATCGTTTGATATTAATATTGGTACAGTATGAGCCATTTCTTTAATAAAACTTTAAACATTATGTTTTATTATGACCAATTCAATAGAAACGGAAAGGCATATGTACAAAGTATTATTACTTTAGTAAGAATAGCTTCCATAAGTTTTGTAGCACTGTATCAAACATATCAATCTGCTTCATACAGTCGTTCAAAACCAATTTCAAAGTACGATGTAATGAGCGGTAGTTTGTTAACAAAAGGAAGCGATGAAATGCGTGTTGTTGAGCATTTTGCTTAGGCACTTGCGTTATAATTGGACAGTAATACTTTATATCTAAACAGTTAAATACAGATTTTTTCAACTTAAATACGTGAAAAAATATTTTCTTTTAAAATCACGCTAAACGCAAACTGTACTAAAAAGTAATAAATATTTTTTTTGCCAAAAAATGTTTGCTTCACTCTCCAAATAAAGAGTGGGCGCTTACAATATTTATATACATTTCATAATTTGGTTGTTGATTCAGGCAAAGCACCCCCATACTTTTATTTGTGGAGTGAGGCAAAAAGATATTAAGCGAAAAATTATTATTTACTTTTTAATACACTTAAAAATAAGCATGGTTTATAAAAAAGTGCAACGTTTTCTTTCCCAGCGTACCAAATCATTTTGGTAGAAAATTAGCGCCATCTTTTGAAGCGCTTATTAACTAATTTTCCATATAAAAATTTTCCATTTAATTATGATCGATTAATTGATTAATTAGTGAATTGATTATATATTTAGAATACGCCTGTGTGCAAAATTTTATCGCGATTGTACATTAAAAAGTAAAGTAAATAATGATTATAAGATTATATCCGGACAAACAGAAATAGTTTATATAAGCGTGGTTAAAAATATACAATGTAAGCTTATTCTTTTAGTCATGAGTTATTTTTTTTATTTTATTTTTTTTTAATTTTTTTATTTCTTTTAAATTTATTTATACATATAAATGAAGGTAGTTGCTTCACTAGACAATGTCTGTTCTGAAGCAACTACCTGTACAGTTATTTTTATTTTGTATTCAATACAACTGTTGTTTTTTTTTTTAAATTTTTTCTCTTTATAAAAGCAAAAATATCTAAATGACTTATGTTCTCAGATCCCCAAAACGCCCCCTTCATAAAGGAAAATGTCAGAAAAATGGACAATATTGTAACGAGACTAAAAAAAAGAATCACCCAATCATGTCAAGTGACAGATATTTGAAATGATCGCAATACTATCCAAGAATCCAGAACTGCCTAGCATAATCTACGGCTTACGATAGACATCGAGAAACATCTACAAAATTCTGGAAGCCACGAGGAAGTTTTCGTAAACACTGGAAACGCCTCGATATTAGCCAATATAAATAGGACCGTGCGTGGGAGTAAGAGTCAGTTGCTGTTTTTGGGCAGCGTTTGACAGCGATAATAAAAGCGAACATAGTCGCGAGCTACGGGCCAGGCAGGCCAAGCGAGCGGTAATTCGACAGCGATATTCTGGAAAGTTCTTACGTAGCGAAATAAACCGAAGCGAAATTAATACATTTTCCAATCAGATTTCAAAATATCTACCAAAAAATATTAGATCTGCATTTTATACAAATAATAATATAGGGAAACTACTCATAAATGGAAAAATAAAGATAATATAACTAACAATTCAGGTGTTTATAAATTGTCGTGTAAAGATTGCGTTTTATATTGGAAAAACCGGTCGAAATTTTAATGTAAGAGTTAAAGAACATTTCAATATTAATATAATAGAGTTAAAAACACAAGAAGATGTTTGAATAATCACGGTTTTTCTGAATTTACAAATCATTTATTAGAAAATGATCACGGTTTTGATAAAAATGTAGGACTTTCTATTTTACACATAAATAATTTTGGTCTGAAATTGAATAATTTAGAATCATTAGAAATAAGTAAAGCATGCAATAGTAAACAAAATATTATTAATAATCAATTAAATTTGACTACGAGCCCAACTCTAAAAAATTTTCCAATAATTACGAGTAATCAAGAACTTCAGTAATAATATTTTTTTTAAATAATTTTTCAAATAATTTGGAAAAACAAGGAACAAATTATGGAATGGTAATTTCTGAAACATGTTGGTGAAAAAAAAACTCACATAAAAGTAGATATATACAAATAAAATAATCAATATTTTTTAATTAATTATCCTTTATCACATTACAGCGTTTTCATTAATTCCTCCCGCGGCCACGACACGTGACAATATTATAAAATTTCATCTACTAACAAAATAAACAACGCAAAAATTGTTATTTTTTTATTATTTAAAATAATTGATTTTGTATATTTTTAATTTCAGTTTGTAAATAAGTTGTGGATTTGTAAAATTTAACCAAACATAAATCTAAAAGCTAAAACATGCTAATTCACCCCTCGTAATAGATAATAAAATAAATTACGTGCTTCTGAATGATCCCGTTAATTATTTCAACACAATTATGTATGTTATACCTACAGTAATATAATTCGTATTGTAAAAAATGTAAGGAATTTTAAATTTATTAATTAAATTATAACATAATCCTTAGTGACTTGGAATCGCATGGAGTTTCTCCGAGAATAATGTAAAAGTGTGACGCCATTTAATAAAAATATACATTAAAAGTTACAACACATGCTAATTATTAAATAACAAATAATACAATCAAAGTATTATTTGTAATTTAATACTTTGTATTATTATTAAGAACTTTCGATTTGATTCGCGCATCTTCTACCTGCAAAATGCCGCTAATGGTTTTACCCTGTAAGATGACTTTTTAACGTATAATTTAAAAAATACAGGTATACTAAAATAAAAATAACGAAGCAGGTAGGTACAACCAAAGTTTACCTAAATGATAGCAGCGTACCGTCCGCATCATTCTACCCTACTTCTAGTTAGCTTTCTTCGCTATCAACTCAGCTTTACCAACTTTTATTTTTAAAAAAAACATGCGAACATGGAATGCGTGTCGCATCAATATTCTTACTTTTTTCAAACTTAGCTTAAATGGTCGCTAAATGAAAATAGGACTCACTTTCTGATGTCCCGGAATGGGGCTCGAATTACCAAACACCACCGAGCGTCATAACCACTACTCGAGATGAGTCTTACCGTATCTTCTTCTTACGGTGTCATCTCCTATCGGAGGTCGGTGACCATTCTGGCTATTGTGACTTTATTTACCGCGGCGGTAAATAAAGTCGCAATAGCCAATAAAGTAAAAAAATAAACAAATACCAGTCCCCACGAGATGCGGCAATTTCCTACGCTTCTTTTACCACTTATTTTTCTCTGGATGATGAGTTGGTTTAGGTAAATATTGTTACTCTGTACTATACTATAATAGGATAAGGTATTATATTGGTACTATACTATAATAGGATAAGGTATTATTATATATCTGTACTATACTATAATAGGATAAGGTATTATATTGGTCCTCTTATAGTATGTTCGAGTTATTCAGTCAGTCCGCAGCACCTCCCGTCTTTTTCCATACACCGGAGGACTATCCAACTATCCATCCGTCTATCCACACAGAAACATTCAATGAGTGCCTTATCCAATAGTCCTGAATAATCTCGCCTAACAAACACATTATTACTACTTTTTTTTCACAATTCTTATCTTCACAATGCTAGATTTATTTTTCTTCTTAAACAATATTCAATCACAATCTATCATATCCTTATCGTACCGATAATTTACAAATTCAAACATTTATATAAACTTAATAAATTCTTTAACTCCTTCGATGTTACGTCACTCCGTGACGAAAACTCGCTATACTCCCATTTGGATTCCTGGCACTTCACGAACATTGTAAAGTTAAAGCAATCAAGCAGTGCCAATAATTACTTCCTCCCACGGAAATCCTTGAACTATGCCTAGGACCTGAAGTAGGTTCTCAGAATTATGATTTGTTGATATTATTCTAATTGTGTTGAAGAAACTCTAAACAATCCTTTAGAAAGTTTATAATTAGTTAACGGAATTAAAATTTGAAACGGAGATTATTGTAAATGTAAAATCCGTTTTAAAAGATTTTTTTTTCATAAAGGGAAGTGTTTTTGTTGGTTAATAATTTTATATAATAAAGCTTTTCACTGGTGTTAAAAATGTTAGTATTAATTTATTTGGGCGTCATAACCCGCGTCGAAATCTGATCCTCGGGAGGATTATTCGTCAACCGACGTTTCTCCTGAATCACAACAAGCATCTTCAGGGTGCCTTCTTTATAAATTTTCCTTACAAAAGGCAGTGCGAGCACGTCCTTTCATGTCGGGAGTTTATCACCAAGTGAAGCCTGGCAATTCAAAATCTATCTGTGGGTGAGAGGTGGGTATTTCGGCTATTATTAGCCATAATAGATTTAGGAATGTAAAGTGTTAAATACTAGTTAATATACAAATTGTAATATTAAATTTAATTTATGAGCAGTTTACAAAATCCCTTACGTATAAGCTCGCGCGATGACATTTTTCTTCCCACACATGTGAACACACACACAAATACATAAAAACGCATACACACATGGATACATATAAACATACAAATACACACACTCACACAAACTAACTATTTGACATGTTTTTTCTTATTTTTTTATCGATCCTGGTATAATATTCTTGTATATATGTGTTTTCTTGTAATTGACCCAAGACTCTGTACATCAATTATTGTTTTTTTCAAGATTTATTAATTATGTGGCTGTAAGGAAACCAATAAATGAATATAAAAATATAAAATAAAAAAAATAAAAAAATTAACTAACTTAAGAAATAAATAAAAAAAATAAAAATGGCTTTTGGGTATTTAGTATAATATACAGGAAAATTATAGTACTATAAAAACATATTTCCTCTCAATATGCGCGCGGGGACGCACACACATGCTCGCTGACATATTTATTTTTAGTGAAAATCGGCAATGGTAGATCTTATGCACAACAACCGCAACACTCGTCCGTACATTTGCGATGTTCATGTTACTCTGTAGGTATCTATAGCTCTAGGAATCTATAACACTTTTATTTTGTATGCTTGTTCACCACGTGCTCTGTCTCGCCTATTGCAGTGCAGGACCTGTCAATTTATGTATGGACACATTGCATTGATGCATTGAATATACGCATGTTGCTAGAGCAAGCCAAAGACACTTGTAATTGGGATAATGGGCTGAGTGTGAAATAAGTTTTGGATTGTTTTTCATATATTTTTTACCTTGTATTCTGTTAGTATCTCATTTAAAAAATATTCCGAATGACCTATCAAGTGTTAAATGGTGTTTTAAAAATATATCTAAAGGAGGGTGATTTCGAAAAAAAATATAATTTCTCCAAAAATACCCAAACAACGTTAAGATATATTTGTGTTAGAATCAGTATACCGACTCGTATATATTTAAAGAATAAATTAACGCCTCGCTATTTTATGCACAGTAGATCCAATGAAAACCACGTAAAAAAAGACGTGGCATGACGTGTTCCTTAACTTAAAAACAACGTGTAAGATGAATAAAAAACTATATTTCGTTCTAGAAAATCGTGCAGAAAAAGTAAATAGTGAAAACCCGATTACTAAATTCTACAAAATTTATTCATATATACCCATATTTTTCAATTAAATAAAAATGGTAACAATTACATATTGCAACTTAATTAGAAAAAATCAAATAAAAAATTAAAAACTTATTCAGTAACTAATTCATCGCTACCTGTTAATAGACGCACGCGTTGGGTGATGACAATTGATTTTTTCTTTTTAAATTTATTTTGGAAATCGTGCTGGATAAAATTATTGGTATAAGGATATCGCAATTTTGAAGTTAGACATTCTCTCTAAATCAGACTTTTACTCTCTATGTTTTGGCTGTAAAGACACACAGAGTTTAGATTGTTCATTGTTTTGGTCAGTTTTGTTAACCTTTGTCTCTCTGTTTTTATAAAATACTGGGTTTATGATATTTTTTTGAAAAAAACGAGTGTTGAAAACTTAGTGCAGTGGACCTAACATAATAATATAATGAACCACGATAAGGTTTTTTTTTGGACCGTGCTTTTTTTAAATCGTGTAAAAGAGAGTTGGGTAATGTATGCGTAAACTTAATTTCATTTAAAATCTACCACCATCTTTGAATCAGTAAGTATCCCTTCAAATAGTTTTTATTTATTTTATTACTCACAGACAATATCTTTATTTTTAATTGAGTAAAATTTATGGTTCCAAGAATTGAGATATTATAAGTCTTGATTCCCAGGAATCAAAAACACGTCACAATGTCTACATTGTGACATAACTCGAGACAAAATGACGAACAAATCGCTAATCTGCTGATTGAATATTGATAATAATGTAATTCGATTAATCGATCAAGATACAACGGTGAGCGATCGTAGATTTACTAAAAACTAAACCTTCAATGACGTGTATTCATGGATGGGATTTGTCTCGGAGATTGATATGTAGTACAAAGTTGAGCGCAAAGTGAGTTATGACTCACGGTTTGTTATATTTTGTACGCAGAGTGCAACAGAAACATACTGATAAATCTCCTATCATAAAGATCAGAGTCTTAACCGTGTACATAGCTATTAAAACCTAAATCAGTCAGATAATAAAAAAAAATGTACGAATATCCTAAATGTTTCCGTTTAGATTAGATCATTTATTCTATTATATTTTCATGTATTATATATTTTGTAAATAATAGAATATATCTCTGAACTACCCAAAATAAAGTGAGTGACGTAAGTTGATGTGATATAAGAGCGTGACTACTACTAATCTTTACCTTTCAATCATTAAGACACGTATACACGCATTGTCTTTACTTATATTATCTTTAAATCACGTTTACTGATCGCCAATACAATAAAATACCTATTACTTGAATAATAATGATTCAAAAGAAGCAGTTTATCTCTTTGTATGATATCTCAGATCATTACACTTATTATTTTACAAAGCTAGTTCTACGAAAAATTGGAATCATGTTGTGTTAATATATTTATGATTCATAATTATATTTTCATTTATTTATTCATGTGGCATGTATATTATGAACACAACACGAATCTAATTATATAAAGTACATTTTTTATGGTAATATATATAGAATTACATAAAATAGTAAACTTAAGAAAGTAATATTTATTTTAAAATGATTAAATTGGAATATAGGCCTCAGCTTTGGGTTAAATTTTCACTTATGCGGATTAATTAAATATGTAAAATAACTAAATTCCTTGGCAATGAATTAAATGCATTGGCCTTAATCACAGCAGTTTGGTTCAACAAACATCATACACTAGGAGATGAAATTTAAAATTACTATATTAATAAATAGTGACTAAATGTGATATAATGATAAACTACGAATGCTTAGAACTAGTTTATGTGTGCATTTGTGAAGTATGTTTACGAGAGAGGACAAGACTGAGATAAATATGAGAGGAGGGTGACTGCGAGAAATAAGGTAAATAATGCCCTGAATGCCTTCATGACTAATAGGAATCTGTCACACAAAGCAAGACTAGCACTTCATAATGGAGTTCTGGTGCCAACTCTTTTATACGGAAGCAAAGCCTGAGTTAAAAGTAGACTGAATATGGTCGCTCGTGAGTGGAAATGAAGTATAAAAAAATATGAATGTACCTACTGCTGGCTGCAATACTTATTAAAATATGGAAGGATCGCTGAGATGGTTCGGTCATATGGTACGTATGAGCGGGGAGAGAACGGTAAAGAAAATATAAAAGGCATGCAAATTTGGAAGCAACAGTAACAGGGGCGTCCGCAAAAGACGTGTCATGATCAGATTAATCAAATATTAGAAGATGGCCCTGCTAAAAGCTTTAACAATCGAAGAGAGTGCGTGAGAAGATTTATGAATTTGAATAGAAAAGCATTCTATCCTCTCTGCCTCCCTCCGCAGAGAAACGATGTGGTGGTTAGTTAGTTTAGCTAGAGATAAAATTACTATGTTGATATTTTCTTGGATAAAATAATAAATCCCTAAAATATCAATACAACATTTGTGCAAAATTTCGCGTCACATGACACCATAACATTTACGAATTATTACCTTACGCAAATTTATTGGAAAACAAACTGTTCACTAAAAACCGAGTGATTATAAACGAATTTTGCTGAAACTCTTTATTTAATTAATTAGTTGATTAATAATTGCTGTAATCGTAATTATTAATCAACTAATCATTGATTGATAATTACTTTTACAATAACATAAATTAAATACTTAGGAATCAAACATATGTAATTGACAATTACCTTAAATGGAAAGACCGAATTAGTTTAACCGTTAACAAAATAAGTAAACTAATATAATAAGTGAGCCAAAACATTATGTTATCGGAAAATTTACCTTAACTACGCTTTAGTGCAAGCAAATCTCCAGCATATTGTAATCTGCTAAGGAGGTTTCCGTCGCTTCTTCAGAATTTTGTAGATCATACGAGAGTGTGGTAGACTGTGCAAGAGGCTTCTACGTTATTGTCGTAATTGACACATTACGAAGTATTTTGTATGTACCTAATTTCTTTTGCCATTTCGTTACCCAATCCAGGGAAAAATATTTTTACAGTCTCCAAGCTAACATCAGAAAGATTGTCGATAAAATGCTTACAAAAGCAATCAATGACTTATTTACATCGTATACAAAAACTAAATTTTGTATACGATTACATTTCAGCATACTTAATACTCTACTAAACATAAACACTCGCTTCTAATGAAGAGAAAATATTTTACACACAAGTTGTTACATAAATAGAAATCTTATGGTTTGCATTTTATTTTCTTTATTTTTTAAATCTTTTTTTATAAATAGAGTAGGTATATCTAAATAGATAAATAGAGAATACCGCGTACGTTTCGCATCAATATTCTTACTATTTTCAAAATAAGCTAAACGCTTGTTCTATTAAAATAGAACTAACATGCTGGTATCCTGGAATAGGACTCAAACCACGGACCACCAAATCACTAGGCCGTCGTCATGATCATTATACCACAAGCTAAGCTACTACTTAATACAAACTCTATGTATTTTAAATTTATAATATATGTATAAAGAAATAAAAATAAAAATATAATAACTAATGGAATAATATTATTTTTCCAACAAAGCCAATACCATGGCCATTACAACGATATATTTTATTTCATTTTCAATTTCTATACCTCTAAAAAACTCTGTATAATAGTGTATTTTCTGGTAATAGTTATACTCGATATTGTCTGCTTTTACAAATTGCGAAAGAATTGTAAACTTTAGGCGGAAAATACCAATGTATTCGATTTATTTATTCGCTAACGGAGTATTACACATATGTAAACTATGAGTAATATCTGCAGCAACTCGGTACCCGCATAATAGTCATACGAGTGCTTTTATTTGTTTATATATATGTTTAATCTTGTTGTTTTTATTTTTGTTCACACTCGATCCAATTTTGTATTGCAATTAAAGTCGACAAAACAATTGCGCCGTGTATTCACGTATGTGGTCAAGCAGTGTTTTTTGTTATGTCGGTATTGCTGTCATAAGTCATGTTGAACAATTAGATTAACAGACTGTGAACACAGTTATCCGAGAGCGGGCAATACTGCAATCATAGTAAATGCCGCGTCAGCTACCACGCGCAATTTCCTCAGATGGCGATATATTATGAGATCATGAGAAAAACGCGATTCTCTTTCATTCCAAAAACCTACAACTCTTTTTTAAATATCCATTAAATGACGAATTCATTTCAATAAAACTAGTCCATCGGGAAAAATACTGGCTTCTCATATTGGGCGTTCCAAGTTCAATTCCCTGTGAGGTTGCAATTATGTCTCTGAAATTTCCTCAAATCTAGGTATTGTATTTGGTAATGTATTTTTCTCCAGATTTTTCTCCCACGGCTTTTTTGTAGCGTTTAAAAATAAATATAACAAACTCTCCAAAGTAGGGATTAAACCCCTAGTTTCATAGAAATTTAGAAAAATACTAAATAGAGATGCGGAAACGGAACATTCTTACTATTTTCAAACTACATAAGCGAAACGCCTGTGCTAAGAAAATTGGGGCTAAACTATTAGATTACAATGTGGCTTGAACCCGTGACCACTGGATCACTATGCAAGAGTCTTAATCTTTAGACTAACAAGCTTCTCAAATATATGAATATTTTACGAGTTTCCTAGTTTTTCTATTGCGAAATGAGTTTTCCCTGTAATGACCAATATTTATCTGAAAACAAATCTTTACTTAGCAAATTCATGAACAAGGGATGATTAATTTATTAATAAATTCAGTTTACACTACCTGCGCAACCCTCCCTAATTCACCTCTTTCCCTCAACTTATTCGCAACACCACACCCTCTTCCCGACAGTCGCCAACCCCTCAGCTGTCAACTATCCGTCAGAGAAATGTGTCCAACGTGATTTGATTTATGTCATCCTACTCTAAGAATTATTCTTATTTCTAAGGGTGAATTGGTTTTGATGTTCCACTCTTATCAAATTACTGTTACTCGTTTGCTTTCCTAAGATATAACTTTATTTTGAAGATTACATTTCTTAATATATCATCTATGTTTTCCTTAAATAATAATAATAATATGTGATCTGTGCAGTATGAAAGCAAAGGGAGCAATATCCAAAAAATTATAAATAATGTTTTAAATGCAGTCACCCAGGATTACTAATTAAAAATTCAAATCTAAAATCATGTTTCCTTTAAAATTATAGGCTATGTTTCCTATAAAATCAAGAATCAGTACATTATAAATTAGCAATTCTCGATGACTGCATTATTTTTTTTCTATTGCTATAAAGGTTTACATTTTAACTGTAAATATTTAGAAAATTAATAAGGCCTAAAACGCACTAGCGGCTAGCCGTGGTGCGGCGTGCCGTGGCGGCAGGCCGCAGCACATACGGTTTGCCGCAACTGCACGCCGTATTCCGACTATGGAAGCGTTAGCACTGTGTTGTCTCCGAAGCGGGCCGTGACTTACAACCTCGGCCTTCGGAAGCAGGCTTGATGGAACCGCGCAAAATTTATCAGTTCCCGTGCGGAACAATGTCCATCACTAACGATGTCAAGACGCTACTCTAGATAGCACTGTCTCTCAGCATTAACTGGCGGCCGAAATATGTAACAGAAGCACGTCATTTTTGATGGGTTATAGCCAGCTAAAAATAAATGCTATATATAATCAGGTATAACTAATTCTAAATTAATGGTTTCAAAATCTTATAATTAATTTTAATCAATAAGATAAACTGTTGTCGTCTGTATCGGACTCCTAATCCTCATCTAAATTTATATTTAATTGATATAGGTTTGTGATCTCAGTATCGTGATCTTGCAGTTACCGAATTTTTAAATAAAAAATATTAAGCAAAGAAACGATCCCTCCGCATGACTGCCAGGGTGATACTGAATTGGCCAATGGAATAGCTTTAAAAAAGGAATATTATTACATAATTAACGTGTAATTAACGTATTACAGAGGGTATCACTTAGACTAATGCAACTGGCTTTCATAAAGTGAACGGACCATGTGGTTTCTTGTAAAAATCAAAGTGTGGCTTACGCCGCACCACGGCCAGCCGCTGGTGCGTTTTAGGCCTAAAATGTTAAAATTGTAATTGTTCAAATTTTCACACATCTTATAACAACAACAACAACAACAAAGCATCTAGTTGTTTGAAAACATTGGTCAATTAGTACAGAATAGAAGCAAGACGGGAAAAACCAGGAAAGCGCCCCGATCCTTCTTGGTCAAGGGATCCAAGAGTAATAAATAAGTCGCAATTTTTTGTGTTTTATATTGTTTATAGAATTATTTTTTTATTTTTTCATAGCTGTTAAAATGATAATGATTTTTTTACAGTGTTACTAGATTGATTGTGTACGATCTTATTATACAGTAGCGAAGGGAAAAAATACATTTCAAAATGAAGACTACAACACACACACGTTCACCAGTTGTGAATTAAATGAAGTGAAGTAATGAAGTAATTGTAGTATTAATGAAGTGAAGTAATGAAATGAAGTAATTGTAGTATTAATGAAGTGAAGTAATGTAATGAAGTAATTGTAGTAGTAATGAAGTGAAGTAATGAAATGAAGTAATTGAAATATTAATGAAATGAAGTAATGTAGTACTAGTTAGTTAATAATTTTTCCCAAATAAAAATCAGTTTCAGTTTCCAGAGATTTCTTCGTTTAGCTACATCAACTTCCCAAAAATTTCTTCATAGGTCCCAAAATTTTTCAAACCATGGGGGGGGGGTTGTTACAGTTTCCAGAGATTTCTTCATATATCTACATCAACTTCCCAAAAATTTCACGTAAAAAATGAATGAAGTATATGTACTTTGTAATGTTCGCTTTGAAATGAAGTGTACTTTTTGAAATTTATACTTTCAATAACTTTGGTGTTTGTAGTTTGTAGTGTGCACTACACATCAAAACGTGCGAAGTGTGCACTTCAATGTAATGTAGTACTACATTGTAGTAGTGAGTACAGAGCGGATCCATCACTATTATAAGGGTGTCCCGTATCTCGACGTTAATCCGAAATCGGGTGATAGGCCAAGTCATAACAGTTATCAGAAAAATATATTAAAAAATCTAAGTCATGTGTTTTAAAAATTTTAGCATTGAAATAAATCAAAAAAAATTTACGCCCTTTTACGGTCTTTTCACTCCTTTAATTTTTATTTTTTCTTTTTTTTTTTATGTTTTTTTTTAATCTTTATTTTTCTTCATTTTATTTTATAATGTAATCCTGAATAATGCTTCTATAAACCATCTCCGGCCGTTTGATTCCGTTTCTTTTAGCCATGAATTCGAAGAAAATTACGGACTTTACACGAAGTTATGTGGACAGACAGACAGACAGACAGGCAGACAGACGGACAGACGAATGGATAGACAGACAGTGAAATTATTATATTTGATCTCAATTTATAACAAGAATGTCTTTTATTTCCATATTTGCGTTACTCATGCAGTTTAGAAAAACGAGATTTTTCCAATATATAAGTACTTCATTTTAATGGAACGATAAATTCTTGAGCCCTAATAAAAGTAAACATTCGTCTTAAACCCTAATTATTAACCTACAGGTTTATTTTGAAGTGCCTGACTTAAAACAATTATTGCGTAACATTATTTGAGATTACTAATATTTCGGAAGTAACTTTAAAAGAGAAAAAAAAATTTTCTTCAAATTACTTCAGGAAGCATTTTGTCACAATTATATATTTAGCGCTTACCCGGACTTTTTTGTTGGTAGTGTCAACGTGTCAACAATGAATGGTGTGCCGAGAAAATTTAATCTGTTTCCTCGAAAAACTATTTGAATTTGCAGGAACTTTTTTTCATTTGTTAGAAAATGGATTAAATTTGTGATACGATTTATTAAAAAGAAATACTTTAGTAAGACAATTTATGACATATTTCACCGATTTGTCAAGGGGCTGGACATATTTATATATACAGACAACAATGCCTAATCAGCATTCAGATATACATTGCAGATAAATCTTTTGACTTGAGTCCACGGAATGAGACACAGTGAGTCGTTTATTTATATGTTTGTTAATAACATGATCAAAGTAGGTATATAAATATTTTAATTTATCAATTTTGTGGCATTAACGCAAAGGCAAATCCAAAAAATTAAAGAAATGTTAAAAATGAAGTCGTCGGGGACAACTAATTTATAATGTACCGAATTCAAGATTTTATAGGAAACATAATTTTGGAAGGGAAAGATACATAAAATCTATATTTCAGTACATTTAATCTTCCTTGACTGCATTCCAAACATTTTTTTCATTTTTTTGGGTATTGCTGCTGCATTTGCTTTTATACTCCAAGATTATTGTAAACTAGCTCTAATTTATCAAAAATAACGGAACACTGGTTGGCGTCTTTTCTAAGCCCTAATATATATTTATAGTATATTTTTGTCGGTCCGCGGATGCGATGATAGCAATACACGCGTTGAGCGGCCGGTTCAGGTTTGCTGGCCCGTTTGTAAATCCGGCCGCAAAATTTGTTTTTTTTAGCCGCGAATTCGAACGAAATTACGGACGTTACACGAAGTTATGAACGGAGAGACAGACAGACAGACGAACGGACGGACGGACAGATAACGAAATTATTGTTTGAGTTAAATAATTTCAACCCAAAAAAAAGTTTGACAGCTAACAGTTTAAGGTTAATTAAAATAGAGCACTATTCGAGAGAAAAACGCGTTTTTATTATTGAAAAATATAACAAAAATAATGAAAGTTTGGCAGCCACAGTTCGCAAATTTCGTACAAAATATGGTTGGAATATTGATTCAACTTCGTCAACTGTGAAGAGAATAATTGAAAAATTCAGGAACACTGGATCAATTGGTGATGATCAATACACTGGCCGTTTAATAACAACGCGTTCAAATGTTAATATCGAAGCAGCGCGTGAGAGTGTTGGTGAAAATCCAGGAACATCGATTCGGCGTCGAGGACAAGAATTGGAAATTTCAAGAAGCTCTCTACAGCGTATACTAACTAAAAATCCACATCTCCATGCTTACAAAGTTCAATTGACATAAGACATGAAGCCTTATGACCATATACAGTGAAGAAAATTTGTTGAATGGATGTGTGCTGATTTTTCGAGCAAAATTATTCTAAGCGATGAAGCTCATTTTCACCTTCATGGCTTTGTTAATCGTCAAAATTGCCACATTTGGAGCTTAAAGAACCCACATGTGATTATTCAAAAAGAAATGCTTCTACAAGGTGTCACTGTTTGGTGTGGATTTTGGGCTGGAGGCATCATTGGACTTTACTTCTTTGAAAATGAGGCTGGTCAAGCAGTGCCTGTTACTGGTGTTCGATATCGCGACATGATAACCAAGTTCATTATGCCTAAATTGGATTATATTAATGTGGACGTGGTTTCAACAAGACGGTGCCACATGTCATACGGCTCGTGAAACAATTCAATTACTGCATGAGACATTTCCTGGTCGTGTACTCTCTCGTTTCGGTGATCAGAATTGGCCCCCCAGATCATGTGATTTAACAATACTTGATTTATTTTAATAATCCCACAGACAGACAGTCAGACAGACAGATCACTGAATCATTATGTTTGATTACTTTTTTGATGATAAAATGATATTTTTCCGGTGTATTTAAAAAAGTGCACCCTAACCTCAATCACGAGGTCACGCTGCCCGACGATTGCTACCCGTAGCTCATCTCGCTACGTAGCGCATCTCTCTCTACGCCATACGATCAACCTTCAGCCTGAGTACCTACGACATCAAGCCACAATCCCTACGCCGCTCATCTCATTCCTCGCTACGCCTCCAGTCTCCAATCCATCAATCATCGTCCACCTCATCGCTCCACTGTCTTCGTTACCTCCAGCAGCGAACACAATCTGCCTCCGGCGGCGGCGGTACCAGCATTATCCTCATCGGTCTCACCGTGATACCTACATCAGTCGTCAGTACGCCTTGACCAATCCCTGCACCCGCTACGCACGCGACCGGGAACAAGTTGACGACCCCAGGTGTACCCAATCAGCTGTACAGTTATCTACCAAGGTCAACATACTGTAATTCAAAGATAAATAAACAATATAAAACTGATCGCGATTTTCTGTTCACCATCTGCTGTTTTTCATCCTGTAATACATCGTAAAAAAGTGAGATACGAAACATCTACAAATAATATTTTATACAGTTTTTTAATTTAAATGACTTATCACAAAATTTTTACTTAAATGTATTTTAAATATTTTTGTGGTTAATTATACTTTTTAAAATATTATTTAAATACAAAAAGAATGCAATATACAAATGTCATTTTTGCCGTTCGATCTTATCCAATTTTCACATTATTTTATTATTTAGGTACTTATTGAAATACATGTTGGTCGTTCACTGCGACCCTGTAGCTCGATACCGGTCAGAAGACATGATACATTAGTTGTAAGTGTCCCAGATTGCTCAATACATCACGCGACACAACTCGGTAGACCCTCTAAATCGCGTCTGTCAACGGTCAAGTTTTCACATAAATTTTGCATTGTTCCCTTCGCAGGTGTCCGCCTGGTCATAACAGTCATTTTAGGCCATTTTGGACACTGAAGCTGCCATTATTTACATTCATGAATATATGGAATACAAAATTTCCAAAATACATTATTATTAATATATGGAATGAATAATATTAATGTTCCATACTATTTAATTTAATTAAAGGAGTATTCTCATTGAAAACCGTAAAAAATAGGTGAATTTCAGAAATTTTTTGAGTAAAACAAAAAGTGCTTAAAATTTTTTAGCTTATGCGATGTATTTATTGTTACTTAAATAATAAATTGTGAACTTTTCAATACTTAATACACATATATGTATATGCATATTAAAAATTAAATTAAATTGTGTTATAAAACACTAATAATGAAACGTACTTGTTAAACAATAAAAATGATTTTAATTATTATTTTGCTATTTAGAAGGCAAAAGAAAAATACAAAATATTTGTGTCACAATAATTCTATAAAGGCTATAGAGAAACTTATTATAAATAAAATTTAATATATTTTTTAATTGTTCTAATTTTCTGAGTATATTCTAACTTAATTACATCCAATTCAATTCCCTTTTCTCTTTGTTATAATAACTTTAGTTATTAAATTTATCAGTACAAACAAGAGAGGAGAGAATGCCATACTCTTCTGAACATGAATGAACACTGAAACAGAAAGAAAAAAAAATTTAGTGAATATAATTCGTACGAATTTGATTCCGTAATACCACAAGTATGTGTGAGCATACAGTTAACATTATAAGTGTGTTTGTGCGTAGCATGAATAATATTAAATTTTATTATACAATATTTTCTTATGTCGGATTGGTTTTTGGTAAAATTGACGCGAATGGCGATTGTATGATTTTTCATGATTTTATTGTAATATTCTTAAATTATCCGCATTCTACTTCAATTCTACATTAATAATACTAACATCAAAATGTTCGTATAATTGAAGTAGTGTCAATGGGCGTTGGAAATGCAAAAGGAATCGACAATTGAAAAATGAGAATAACATTCCGTTGAAATTACGGACTCCATTCTCGCTTTTATCGAGCATTACTTTTTGCATCTCTGTGCACGTAAGTTTCCCGTTTATTATTTTCCAAGCTCGCCTCTTGTCATAACCATTACTGAAAATTATATGGGAGAGAAGAAATGAAATTTTATTACATTTATTTGTCATTTCATTTGTTAGAAAACTGCTGCTTCGCATTGTTCTCTGTATAGGTAGATACTGTGTAGGTATTATAAATATGTTTTAATGACCACATATTTTATTGTAAATAAGCTACATTACAACATAGTTCTATAAAATTTAAAACCAATCATACAATACAGAAAAATCTATGTAGGATTCCAACAAAAAATGGTTACATCGGAATACGAGTCCAAAACATGCTTTTACTGAGGATTAGCAATTCCAATTTTGCCGTAATACTTTACATTTATTTACATTAATGACCACGAAAAATTTGAGTCTACAAATTCTCAAAACAATAACTCTCAAAAGTGAATCTAACAGCATTTGAGTTTATATAATAAAGTCTCTCTTGAATCTGTCTAGACTAATTATTTTGTACAAATTTAAAATTAGATTAAATAATTGTGAATTCTAGATATTACTTTAAATTTGTAACATAAATTTTATTAAAAACCGAAGTAGGTACTTCATTTACATTTCTCAAAATGTTCTGACATTTTTACTTAAGAAGTCAATAATAAATTATTAAGAAGCTCTATAAATAATGAAGCTTCACATAAACTTACCTTTAACATAAACTCTATTATTTCTAATGAACTATCATAATAAATTAGTTTACAGACTTAATTGCGATACTGTAGTAATTAAAACGGTATTGTTATTTATTTTCTAATAAAGGACAATTTGGACAATTCTAACATTAGAAAAGTTGTTTATGAATCAATAGAGATACGTGCATATTTCGTCTAGCAGTAAGATACGTAATAAGATAATACTTTTTACATATAGAGTGTATATGTAAAAAATGCATGATACATTTAAGTACTCCAACCATGAAAACACTTTTTAATTTTTAATGTTACACAATTTATGTTCCTCATCATCTCTAGATTAAAACGGATAAAAGTTTATGAGAAATATCCTTTGTTATTATTATAGCGCAATCATAATTAAAAGTACAATATGTTCAAGAATGTTTATTTTAATAAGAACGTTTAGTTCTTAAACATTCTCAAAAGAGTTATAAAAATTAATTATCTACAAAGATAAATAAATAAAATAGACAAAAATGTTCAGTTTAAATCAATATATTAATTATTTTAACATATTATACAATAGGTTGGTATATTTCAACGAAAATTTGTAAGACTTTTATAAGTACTTTTATGGCTTGTATATTATATTTACCTTTATCGGAAAGTACCGATAAGATTTTGGAGGTGGCGAATATTGGTCCCGCTACCGCTCTTATATCTTTTTCCGTTGCTCAATTCTTATTCCATTTATTACATGCTTTTATGTAATTCTCTTTGTATGTTTGTTTCTTTGTCGTGGTGTTATCTTATAATTGATTTTTCACCATCTTCCGACTAGATAGAACTCTGCAACTTCCAACATTTACGAAAAGTGGATGAATTATTATGAACCATAAATTATTCAATATGATTTGGTCATTAGTTTGATTAAAATTAATATTTCCCAATATTATTGAACTTTAAAAATACCTAAGTAGCTTCGAAATTATCAACATTAGTACGCAAAAATGTTCTGAGTTCAATTTTTTTAATGTCAGTCGGCATTGGGCGTCAAAACAAAATCTCAAACTCAATAAATTAGGGTTATGTTGAATTTAGATTTCTAGTACTCAGGATGTTTTTGGTTTAGAATAAAACGATTAGAGAAAATGAATGTGCAACATTCGTGGTTCAAAGAGCGTTGATGCGATAAATGCAGTATTTTCTACAAATAGCCACCCATGTGCCATTCCTTCAGCTTCTCGTCGTGAAACTGTTACCCTATATTAAAAGTATGTATTAAAAAAAAAGATTCACTCACTTACTTACTTTTTTACCTCCCCAGTAAAATATGTTTTTCCTTTATGGAAAATAAATTTATTACGTCGGGATAAATAACAAAAAAAGGTGAAAAGGATTTCTCGACACCATCACAAACCGATCTCACAATTAAATAGATTTGATCGCGTCGCTAGTCGGTACAAATTGGAATTCCTGGGCTCACTATCGCTATTCTATTCGCTCCTGTGTACGCCGGCACGCAACATTAATCTGTCTCGCTCCGCACCGCTGCTCGCGTTTTGCGCGGTAGCATAACTCGGGCCATGATCACACAATGTGTTAGTATTTTTTCACGTTGTGTGTAGTTTAATAATTATCTTTAATAATTGAGAAAAATATTTTTAATAATGATACTGTCACATGTCGTGGCCGCTGGAGGAATTAATAAAAGCACTGGAAATTAATTACCGATTTATTTATTTAAGATTAATTAATGATTATATTGACAACGTCACTTTACACAAATTAAACTTAACGCTATTCTTTAAATTACACTGTTAATTTCAATCTCAATCAATCACTCGTATATAAATTCGTTAGTTTTACTGGGTAACACTTATTTATCACTTGCTAGAATATTTCGTTCTCGATATCTGTCGCTTCGCAACACGACTGGCCGTCCTGGGCGTTGTCTCGCGGCTTGCGGCCGACTTCGCACTGAATCTAACTATCAAACACGATAACTGAACTTATATTAAATATTTATATTATGTTTTATAAATGTTTATATTAAAATTCTGACAATTTCGTACATTCTTAATTATTCTAGTGTTTAGGATTAGGTCCTTGTCGCTTATTAGTTGTCCCAGGCGTTTCTTGACATTTTTAGATGATTTTTGTAGGCTGTAGATAATTGTAGACCGTTCTTGATCTTACAATAGTGCCAAGATTATCAATATTATCAAGATATACGCATTATCAAGAGTTCGGATAGTGCGTAAATTCTTTTTAGCATCTTGTTACGATACTTTACAAAAAGATACAATTTTAATAATCATATACTTTATTTAACTAATGTATCAAATTTAATGAATTTCATTCTCGATCAAAATCGCACGTGTATGTAGAAAAACATAAGTAAAAAAAATCCCTGCAAAAGCCATCGTATTATTTTATTATATAAAAATCATTAATTATTTTTACAGCGTACAAGTTTAAATGATCAAATATTTTTTTATGTTTTTTATCAAAAAATAAAAAATACATGTTACTGTTAAGGTTCAAGATATGTAATGTACTTATTTGAAATACAAAATAGCTTAAAATAAAATAAATAACAAAACGTAAAAAAAATGATAAATGAGATAAAATAACTAAAAAAGAAATGAAATGAACATGTAGGTAAAAAATAATTATAAATATATATTTGTATAAAAAAACTGTACTTTTGTATGCACAGTTTTTGTACATATGTAAGTTAATGCACAAAAACTCATTATATGTCCCTCTTCAAGCAGTATCTGTATATTTGTATAAAAAAACTGTACAGTTTTTGTACATACATAAGTTTATGCACAAAAACTCAATGTTTGTCCCGCTTCGAGCTAGTATCTTTTTGGAGGGGTACAGCGTTAGCATATTTGTATTTCAGTTAAATATCATTTAGCTATATTGTAAATATTGCCACGGTACGTGGAAGGTCAATAAAAAAACACCAAGATTTTAACTTTTATTTACTACGCAAAAAGACACTGATTACAAATTTAGTCGAAACGCTGTTTTTAAATTTATAGTTACTAAATGCTTCTAATTACAATACTGTATCTTAATTCGCACTAATTAGCTCTAGTCACAACTGATTATATTGCATTGATCACTTTCTCAATTAATAATTATTCTGTTCAATTTTGATCACTTTCTCAATATTCTGTTCAATTCTCGTACGAATAAATACTTCTCGCCCGCCGGCAGGTACATCCTTTATTTACTGAATTTGAATATACAACACGACGGCCACAATGTTCTCGCTTCATAGCTAATATTTCTCTAGTTAAACGTCACTCAGTCTAACCCCGCGTTGCAAATATTTCTCTAGTTAAACGTCACTCAGACTAACCCCGCGTTGCTAATATTTCTCTAGTTAAACGTCACTCAGTCTAACCCCGCGTTGCAAATATTTCTCTAGTTAAACGTCACTCAGACTAACCCCGCGTTGCTAATATTTCTCTAGTTAAACGTCACTCAGACTAACCCCGCGTTGCTAATATTTCTCTAGTTAAACGTCACTCAGACTAACCCCGCGTTGCTAATATTTCTCTAGTTAAACGTCACTCAGACTAACCCCGCGTTGCTAATATTTCTCTAGTTAAACGTCACTCAGACTAACCCCGCGTTGCGTGATGCCCCTGTAGGTAAATTCCTTCGAGATATTACAATAACCGCCAGTCACATCGAGAGACTTGTGGTGCATTCCAGATATTACGATAGACCCTAAACGATCCCAGCGTGTCCCATAGTGTTGTTGTTAGTATAATTGAGTGATAAATTTCGAGATGTTTTGACAACGCATATTTTCTTTTGGTTTTTTACATCTCGTGACTGTATATACATAACTTATGCTGTTCTAATATATAAACTAACTATGAGTTGTATCGAAAATATTCCAGGTTAAAACAAATACATTCATTTATGATAGGTATCCTGGCCTGGTATATATCAACCTCGATGGTTTATGGGATTTATTAAATAATATAACGTTGATGGCTATTTAAATATGAAATAATATATCGAAGGTAAAAAGCCAAACGGCCGTAAGTGATTATTTAAAACATACAGAAGAGCAAAAGAAAGTTATGTCAATCTGATGTTGTCAATGTTTATTTTATTATTCAACGATTTCCATATTTGTTAATCGTAAACACGTAAAAATGTTCTCAGGTTTTCACGGCCGTTCGGAATCTTCTGTATGTAGTTTTCTGGGATATTCTGCCGTGTATATCTATATTCACATCAGCCCTGATGATGGACCCTGCAATGGCATCCGACGCTGCCCTCGACATGTATCGTTTAGAGAAAACTGTTAAGTGTGTCAAATTTTTCGAAATGATAAATGGTTACTATGGCGAAATTGATAGTGCTATTCTGCTATTCAAATTTTAATTCATTCTTATTTTACGTGTTTGAATTGGGGGTACGGCCAATTAAGATTAGGCTGGTATAAATAATATTGTTTGTAGTTTTTTTTAGGTAAGGTACACATACATTAATACGTATAATAAGAAGTAAGGTTTTAAATTTCTTAAAAGAAATTAAAATTTGTAGTTGTCCGAGTTGCACAATAATTGCTTAATCTGGTAATGGTGTTGAGAAGCACTACTTTTAAATTTGGTCATTTCTGAGTTGCCCCTGACTAAATCGGTTACTTATTTTTACTCCCTTTATATTACTCGTGGCATCTGCTTGCTTGCCGGCTTGCCGTCAAAAAAAACTTTGGATCGATTTTTGATCCTTTTCAATTGACAATTTTCGTTAAAAAAATTAATAATTATAGTATAATTTCGATTTTTAGAAATCTTATTGGATTTTTTCAAATTGGAATCATTAGAAAATTTTGATTAGCAATGGCGGCCCGATAACGTCGCGGAATATTTTCTAAATTTTAATTACTCCGTCGGTATACATAACAGGTACTTCACTACGAATGTCGAAAATCTAAATTGACTGACAAATGTTTTTAGAATTTAATCTTCAAAGCATGAAGTGTCTTATCAAAGCTCAAAACATCTGACATTTTAGAAATATATTAAATTACTGTAAGTTTAGTGTTATGTTATATATTTTAATTCGTCTTTAATTATTGTTATATTTTACAAAGAAAGAAAGTATAATGAAAACTTGGTTTTTATGGATATCAATGAGTTGTTAAGGTCGTATTGAATTTTTGAATATTTTATTTAGACTGGGTACCTTAAAGGAGTTGAAGTTGAATTGTTGTGCAGTTGGAAATATTTATGTTTTTTTTAAGGATTACTTTCAAAACCAGCTATCAGATGGCTAAAATAATAATGACGCTTAAATAATAATGAGGTATAAGAAGCAAAAAAGCATAATTATCTATTCAATAATGTCCATCAATAACGTTATCAAGACGCAACGTCACTCTAGATAGCGCTGTTCTCATAGCCTTAACTGGCAGCTGAAATATATATATATAATAAATATACGTCATTTTTGAATAATTGTGTGGTTTTACATTACAATAATTTATACGAAACTAGTTAAGTGATTATGAACAATTTTTTGTATATTAAATTTTGAAAAATATATTTGTATGAAGCGCTTTGGTTTTATTTGTAATATGGTGTATCAGCGATTACACTTTCAACAAAGGGCAACAGACTTTAAAAGCGATATATAATTAGTATTTATTAATTGAATTTTGACTCATCTGTGTACCAAGAACTAAAGCAAATACCTTAATCCCATCATTAAAAGAACATAAAATCCTTTGTGCTACTCCGTCTCATGAAATGGGTTCTTAATTAATATTTGATTTAGTTCTGTCATCAGGTAAGTCACGTATATTACAAACTTTTGTAAATAACTGTCTTAATTAAAAATGAAATCTTAAAATTACCTTTTAATTAAAATATTTTACTTGTATACCAAATAGAAGTTTTAGTATCACAAAACATCTCATTAAAACAAATCACGGAAGGCACAATAAGTATTGCACATATGAGCTTTGATGTCAACACTTATTTACTTATGAACATTAAAATTCAGATTTCTCAAGCAATATCGTAGGAATTTAGTAGATCCAAAGCGGATTACTTTGTGAACATAATTATGTAAGCATAATTTGATGACAGCAAAAATACAGATTCGACAAAGTTCGCAAGATCAGATCGACATTGAGATGTTGCATGAATGTGGACGAAGCGAGTACTAGTGCGATTTTCTATCCTCTCCATGTCACGTCATAAAACAAATATCTAAACCACGATTGACATTTATTGATGAAACGTTTAATGTATTAACGGCTGTCAAACAATTTTACAAATTCAAATTAAAAAAAATTCAAAAATTCAAAAAATCAAACAAATTTACAACTTCCATTAAAATGACCTGCATGAAGAGGTACCGTACGTAACCTGATTGATTTAACTTAGCGTTGTGTAGGACCAATTAAGGCGATCGTCCGACAAAGTGAGCAAATTTCACCATTATTGTCAAATCTTCTCTTGGGTTTTTTTATCACATTTTTGTATGAAATATAAAATTTATTCATCAGGTTACATATATTTTTAAATAAATATATCTTATTAAAATGGCACAGACTAAATTATATTTTAAATTAATAATTAACCAAACCTTCGATGTTTTAAAAATGAAGAAAATTTAATTTAATGACTCGTCTTTTTTTTTCAATTATATTACAAATTAAACAATTATCCAATATCTGAATTTCTAGTTTCTAACACTTATGTATGGAAATAACTTGTGGAATTGAATTACCGGAAATTAGTAAAGCACTTAGTGTCAAAAATAAAAAGATATTTAGATATACTGATTAGTACTAATTGTCATCGCCAATACATTAAAAACTGCGCTGAAGTTCTGTGTTAATTTCTAATTATACGGAAATGCATATCACAAAAGTATTAAGTGCCTCGTCATTTTTTATTTTTATTATTTATTTTTTTGGGAAACATACAGTACAATTGTCTATACATATACTTATTACCTGATGAATATGTATATTTTATCACATAATTCTTTGTAAATGAATAAGGTTATGATACTCCTCTCTTACACACGAGTTTGTGACACTCATGTAGTAGAGAAACATCCATTCATAAGTAAATGTCACTACCTTGGAAAAAAAATATGTATTTTTAAAAAAATAAATTTAAATAAATTTCCTCGAAGCTGGTTAAAAAAAACTAATTAAAAAAAAAGATAAATAATAAATATTTCAATGATAAATTATGATAATGCATAAAAAGGGGAGGGTGGGAAGAGGGAGGGAATGGGATTCAATTGAAGAAGTATCAAATTTGTTTCAATAGTCGTAAATGAGATTGCGGAGTTTCATTTTAAATAAAAGCAAATTGCCATTAAAAATGTTTAGATTATTTGTAGAATTTAACAGTTTTAAATTTATATATAAGGCGCTAAACGCCATGATTATTTTGTAGTTTCCATTATTAAAATGGCTAACTCACTTTAGGTAACGTCTTGTACAACATAAAGAGCGAAAAAAAGTTATTGTTTTTACCATGTATTTTAGAAAGAACATTCGGGCACTTAGTGCTTTAATAAATTTTCTGTATTCGAATGGAAAAAGAGGAATAAATGCCGTAAAAATTCAGTTGCTTAGACGTATAGGTAAATAATCTATATATAATAAAAGAGTGAAGAATTCACAAATTTAGACCAAATGTAGCTAGCTATTGATCAGAATTAAGAAATGGCCACCGAGATTGTTAGGTATGCGGAATGCTTATATTAAGGAAGACTAGGAATGAAGACATGAAGTGAACAGCTAACGAGAAAATACTAAAATATTATATTTTATAAAAATAAACTTTGTGTACATCACTTTTTTGTTGAAGAAAAATCGATATGTTTCAGAGCCCATGGCCCCTTCGTCAGGATAGATAACAAATGTATTCAAATGTATACATTTGTTATCCTGACGAAGGGGCTCTGAAACATGTCGAATTGTATTTCAACAAAAAAGTTGTGTAAACAAAGTTTATTTATATAAAATATAATTATAATGTCACCACAAAATAATTTTGCTCTGTTTAAAGAAGAAATTAAAATATTATTTTCAATTCGTAGAATTGCTTAATTATAAGAAATTTAGACATCAAATGCAAACAACATTACCACATTTTTCCTTGCTTCTATCCAACAAATATTTCCTAAATACAAATGTTCGTTTTGCTTCAATCTTAGTTATCATATAATTATAAAAATTTTCTTCATCATAACACCATTTGTATAGTTTTCTGGCACGTTCGTGAAATGTTCAACGAAAATTTCGCTAACTCTGTTTTGACTTTGCCTCCGAACATTCCGTCATTAATGTTTTCCTGAATTTTTAAAGCAATTTTCTAAATAGAAGTAGGTATTATTTTGAAAATGATGACTTACGTATATCAAATATTACACTGAATAAAAAGATGATCAATAACTGGATTTGGAAATAATTTGGATTTTCGAGAATTTTATAAAGAATTTAACAAAACATTCATCAAAGAGGACTCATTAATATCTATCCATGTATAATATTACGTCATGTCTAAGAGAATACACAATGTAGAATACAGACATATGTACGGATGTAATTTATGATCCTATTTCTGCCTTTCAATGCACCCTTAAGTGTAGTTATATTTTTGTATAGGCCACTTTGAACCCTGGAATTAAGACCTCCAATAAAACAAAACGGGTCGGCGGCTTATTACTGACACTCAACGGCTTACCTTAATCTTCTTTAAGACCATATACACTTATAATGTGACCCAGAGGGGTACTTGTGAACCTGGAAGTTAATCCAATATTGGTTCGACACGGTGGCTTGTCACTGTTTGACTTGTGTGGTCGAGGGATTAGGACACACGCCTTCAGCATCAAAGGTCGGAATTTCTACCCTCCAACTTCCGTGACGGACCTATTTTCACAGCACGAGGACTTCAGCTTATTTGTAAAACAGTGCAAATAATGATGTGACATGATTTAATGTCCATATCTCCAATTTCAAGGTAACTCTACTTAAGAGATTACTGTTAAATCTGTGGTTTTATCTTCCCAACTTCATTATATGTTTAAAGGCATAGAAAACATTGTGTAGTACCTTTTTACCTATTTCTTTAGATTTATGCGTGGTATCCTACGTGGGTTAATCCTAAGTTAATCCTTCTATAATGAGGGGGCTTGAAATCCTAAAAAATTTATTCGGTAGGCTGTGTCATTTTCCTACGTGCCGTTACTCTCCTATACATGCGCAGTGAAAATACTAAACACCTCAATAACATCTTGAGGGTAGAATCGTAAAAAAATATTATTTTTGTTAACATTTATCTAGAGTGTTTATTGCTTTAGAGAGTTATCATGTATCAGATGAGTCACAAACTTCATACTTGTGTATAAAAAGGACAGCAAACTATTGTACAAAAAGAAAAGCAAATTTTTCTGCAAAAGCATTGTGTTGTCATTTTTAATCAAATTTATAACAAACTTGTATCACCTCCTGAATTTATTCTTTAAAATGGCGGCCCTCGTAGCACAGTGGGCATGACTCATCCCGAGGGTTCCGGGTTCGATTCCCTGCGAGGTCACAATTAATGTGTGATTTACCCAAGCCTGGCTATTTTGTGATGTTTTTCGCTTCTGTAATTGGGCCTCTTAGCATGTTGAAGCATAAAATATAAATTAAAAAACTAACCGATTTCGCTAAATACCAATTCCTTCATCATGGTGATAAAAAATAATCCTATACACCAAATTAACTGGTTTCGGAAAATATAATTACCTTAAAGATCAGAAATTATAATTTCTTATCTATAAGGTCATTTTTCCATATCTTCTTTATCATTATTAAACACATTTTTACAGGCAGAAAATATATTTACTGGTTATGTTGTCTAACACAAGCTCAGGGAATCTGGTTGAATAAGAAACGGTTTTACCGTCGGCGCACATTTTGACCTCGACAATCAAATTTTAACTGATCTATTGACAAGTAAACGGTATATAATCGAGTATCATATATGATACCGTGGGCCTGAAAATGTTAAACGAGTCTCTCGGTCGAAGATTTCCGTAGTTCTATTGCAACTACAGTCATTATTCAGAACAGCTATCTCTATATTTCAAACAGCATCGATAATTTTCATCTTCCTCAAGTGAATACATTTTTGAAAACATAATAATAAGAAAGAATAATAAATATTTTAAACACCACACTTTTATGAAATTTCGCCCTTTTAAATTATTTTATATTTAAATAAAATATCGCTTTGTTTGACACCACTTAATTGAGTTATAACCAACTAGTTTCGGCTCATTGCTAAGCCTTCATCAGGGTTGAATATACACATCTATGGCTTAAAGATAAAATATTTTTACTCCAATTTTGGTCTAAAATGAGTTACGTACTGAATTTTTATAAAGATAACCTACAGTACTGTGCGAATTATAGTGAACACAAGTGATAATTTAAAAAAAAAACAACTTTATTAGTTATAGATGTAGAAAATACAGAAAAGAATAAAATTTAAATTGTTTTAATAGGAAATATCCTCTTTTGGCTTTTATAACTTCTTCAATATGCTTTGGCATAGAATCAACATGTTTTTTTACAATTTATGATATTTTGTGGTCCTGAAACCATATATTAGATCACACTACAGTTTCATTACAGCTTCAATCAGTTTTATTTTCGTTGTGCAATCTATTTTACGAAGTCTAGCTTTTACAATAGTCCACAAATTTTCAATCCGAATAAAGTCCGGTGAGTTTCCTGGCCATTCAACACATATATTTTTGTCATATCAATAAAACGAAATGGTCGCTACTTTGACATACAAATGTTGCCAACTGTGAAAAAAAAGTAAAATTATGACGTATTCACATTATTTCGCACAATACGTATATTTGTATGTGTTAAAATATTGCATCTCTTGAGCCTACCATTATAAAGATATACGCTTATTACAATAATACATTGTACTCCTTTCCTTCAGACAATATTTTTAAGAGCTAAAATATTGTATCTCCTTCACAAAATATTTATCTTTATGCTAAACAAAAGGCCTTGCCAAAACATTGTATTTACATCATATACAATGTTTTGGAACACATTTAAATATATTTTACACACTGAACACCGGAGAATAACAAGCCCGGTGAAGGACCAGCCATGTGCCAAAACTAATTGATAATAACTCAATAAAGTGGTTTTAAAGTGAAGTTTTATTTTATTTAAAGATTATGTCTCACCACATTTTTTGTGTGGAAAAAAATAATAATAAAAATTTTAAAAATTATTTCAGTTATCACAACTTTTATTAATTTTCTGGAATCATGAATAGCGTAAAATCAGTGATATAGAGTTGAATCTAATTAAACAGTTAAACCAGGCAATTCCAATTCAGCGTACCATGCAAACCTAGCGACCGCCGCGCAATACCGTACACGGGAATGCCAGCTAATAAATTTCGTCAAACATTAATGTACATACCTAGCAATAAAGATGCGAGTCCGGAATATGATGGTACATTTCTCTTTCACCATTGAAATCAATAATTTATTGATACATTATCATACGTACTAGGCATGACAAAGGTTATCCCAATTATAATAATTTAATTTTCTGTCCGCCAGTCCGTCCATCTTTCCTTACTTCGTGTAACGTCCGTAGCTTCTTTAATAGTATTTTTTTCTTTATTTTATTTATTTAAGTAACTTCTTTATAGTCTTTTTTTTGTAATTAAGTAACTTCTTAAATGTAATTTTTTTTTAATTAAGTAAATTTATAAGTATTCCTTAAAATCTCCTTAAGTGTTTATCACAAGTTAATGCTTCAAATATTAATAATACAATATATTTTAATTGGCAGCAGTAATAGGCACAATAGATTTTCCATGGTTAGACTCTATACCTCTATAGCGTTTGATTAAACATTTTCTAGAATGATCTATGATATTGACTATTATCAACGTTCTCTGTTACCGAGATTTCGTAAAACCGCTTTCGACGAAGATATTTCTTTTTGGCATAGATTTTATCTACCCTTTCTGTGGAAGATTATATTAAATTATTACAATTTTATGCGGTAGATGGCATTGTACTTGATTTTTAGTTTATGATCCATAATGAAAAGATCAATATTTTTATACTAACCAGCTTCACCCGAAATTTTGTATTTTTTTATATTATATACAAGAAAATATGCAAGAAAAATGGCGAAACAAATCAAAAAGTCGTCATGATTCAGATTCAACACGCAATATGCCTCCTTGATTTGTTTTTTGACGGTTAATTGGTTATTTTAATACTGCTTAGCTTAAAATGGACATAACTTCACGATCTGAGAATAATCCTAGTTGGCCAATGGCCACATTGAATATGCCGTGCAAATTAATGACTTCAAAGCACACCGTTCGAGAATTCAATAATAAACGTTGTACTTTATAATTAAAATAATTTTTCCACGCCCTATGAACCGGTTAATTCCTTTCTTGAGTAAAAATGCAACGCAGCCGCCCCTGTCCTAATTTTGTAACATAGGATTATGGGCCACGCCCGTTAATATTTTACCAACCGATCCGATAGATTGTTTTAACATAGTTCTGAGGAATTGATTTTTTTCTTCAATATTAAGATATATTTGTTATGAGATGGTAACTGTAATAGATACTGCCAACTGACTGCCCTTTAGAACTGCCTTACTTGCCTGTGCCCACGAAACTTCCCAGCGTTATTTATGACATTTTGTAGTAACAGGGACATTTATTGTTGTAGTGTTATATTTCCTTTTTATTCAACTCTGTAAGTTATTTTCCTAATTTTTTTTCCTTTTAAATTATAATTATCCTCATTTTGATGTTCAGAGCGTTACCATTTTGGTAAAAACTTAATTAGTGACTACTTTATAATTAATAAATAAAATTGATTTATTTAACCATAACTGGTTTCGATACCACTATATCTTCGTCAGGACGAACATAGATATATGTACTAACTGATATTTAAAATAAAATATTGTCACGTGGCTGCGAGAGGAATTAATAAAAACGCTGGAATGTGATAACGGATTTATTAATTACTGATTAATTAAGTAATCAAACGTACAAAGTCGTTTAACACTATTAAATGTAACTCTATTCATTAAATTTAACTATCTCGTAAATTTATCACTCGTAACTAGACACTTTATAATCGCTTTAACACTTTATTCAATATTCACCAAAACATTCCATCCAATTTCAGCACATATTATTCGCTCCGGTTTATTTCGCTACGAAGGAAAATTTACAGATTATTCGCTCAAATATCGCACAAGAGTAGGCACATCACTTAATTATCTGTTGCTTAGTTCACACGCCTGATAGTAACACTGTTTTCGCTTTGTGATTCGCCGCTAGAGCCGCGTCATAAGGAACGTCAAAATAACTATGGCCCTCCGCGACCTGGATCCGTTTATTTATACCCGATTACGTTCGATTTTCGAGCCTTCGATAATTCTCTAGTACTGACTAGACTTTTCTAGTGTTTACTCGAAAGTTTTTGTGACTTTTGAGATGTTGCACTCGTCTCTCGAAAGCTGTAAGTAACTCTAGATCCTTCGATAACTGTCACTTGACCGAAGTGCGTAATTCTTTTTAGCCTCGGTACAATATGATTGAAAACAATCATCGGATAGGGGCGTGGTGGCATTCATCCCTATCTCAAAGTATATATTTTTCATTTCAGTGTCTTTGTTCTTTCTTTTCTATATGACGTATTTTAAAATCAAAATATTGGACAAACGGTATAAAAAGAAAAAAAATTCACTAGTTTTAGGTGGAACAAACTGAATGACTTAGCTAAAGTCATCACAATTTAAACCTTCCATATTTTGAATGAACTATACTAGAGACATCTGTAGTCCTTCTAATAAAATAGTGCGCATAAATTTTGCAGCTGATAATAATACCTATATTACTGATGATGCTGATAATAATACCTATAATACCAGCTGATAATAATACCGATCAGTTGATAATGGCCTAAACAGCCGAAACGATCGTCCTGTAAGAGACTAATAAAATATTGAACTCCCATAAAAAACATTGTGTTTTTTTAATTTTTATATTTAAGACAATAATACCTGTTTATTTTTAATGTCGAGTGTTAAGCAATATTATTTTTTATTTAAATATGATACTTATTTTTCCAATTATTAGTATTCAAGCAAAATTGTCGTTGGCGCAACCGTACCGATGCGGAACTCTTCGAATATTTTTTTTTTACTTATTTTATTTATTGAAAAAATAGTACAATTTAAAACGTAATATTTCTAAACATATTACCTTTCTGTGACCAGTGAAGTTTTTCGGGGTTTAGAAGTAATGTAATAAAAAGTAAAATTTAACATAATAAAAATCAGCCGTATGTGAAGAAAGTAACGAAAAGAAAATAAATCAAATTAAATTAGAAAATAAATTTACGATACATAATATGCCAAAAAAGAAAATGAAAGTGAAATTAAACTTGAAGATAAATTACCAATACTTAAAATACCAAAAAAGAATTAAATGGTGTAGTGAATATGATTGACACTGCGTAAAGGTTGGAAAGTGAAAATAAAAGGGAGAGGACATGCTTGTACACAAATAAATATAAGCACGCATACATATTTTTCTTCAATCTTCAAGCAATGGAATATTATAGCTTCTTCAATAATCCACTTATTATTCCACTTTCATAATCCTCCTAATTACTATACGTGGGATCTGGAGGATTATGAAAGTGAAATGATAAGCCACCTACAAAACTTGACTTAATCAAATATGAATATGGCTGAAAAAATAAATTGAAATTAAATATCAACAAAACAAACGTAATGAACATCGGAAATAAGAGAATACCGAAGCATAAACAATAATTATCGATGGGGAAGCAATCAAAAAAACAACTGATATTAAATACTTGGGAATAATTATAGATAATGAATTAAACTTTTCATTAAACCAAATCAAACTACGCAATAAAAACGAATCACTCTTAGAAAGAATCAGAAGATATATTAAATCAAAAATATATATAACGCAATAATAGTCCCCCACATCTACTACTACAGCAAATAATAATAGTTTTGGCTAATGAAGAAGAATTAAAAAATTAACAATACTCCAAAATAAAGCATTAAGAATTATACTAAAAATAAATCGATACGCAAGAATCAAAGTGGTGCTAGAAATCTTACAAGAAATGAAATTTAGACAAATAACCAAATTTATATAATGTACTTATATTTATATATAAAATTATGAATGGACACAATACATTTGAATTATTAAGAAAAATAAAAAAAAACGACATGAACATGACCATTGTACAAGAAGAAAAGATAAAATAGGATTGCCATTCTGAAAGGAAAATAGATCTCAAACTTCCATGGTGTACAATGGGATGAAATTATATGTGAAACTATCAGGGGATATTAGGGATGAAATCAATATTAAAACTTTAAGAAAAAATTAAGATTATATATGATACTTTTGATTATATATTTTATATCAACTTATATCTTACGCTGTATATATTATTACCTACTTTATGAATAAAAAAATAAAATACTTATCAGTCATTTTCGTAAATTGAGCGGTACTTACGTCAGTTAAGTGTAAGCTTGCGGGAAGGATTCATGTCAGTGGCGGAGCAATTGAATTGAATTTAAACATTTTACTTGCATGATGCAGCAGCGTGTAGTCAATACTTAGAAATTATTAAATAGATAACTTAATATATTGGAAAGGAATTGAAATTAAGTATGAATCTCGTAAGATTCCTATTTTTTTATTATTATTGCGGTATGCAGATTTTAATTAAATGTAGGTAATTTTCTGCCGAATAAATTTTAATTTCTCTTTTCCTCAATGCACTGTCTGCATACTCCTGACATGGTGATATTTATAATTTGACATGCTACAGTTTACTTTTATTACTTTTTTATGCTCTAATATGCTAGACTCTATGCGATGGAATCTAATAAGGAGAATGAAGATATACCTATATATACAATATAATACATGCAGCTGCATTCACTCCGTGCATTGGTGATCGACTGACGTTCCACACAGCGGTTAGGTACTGCTCCGACAGGTGATCGTGTCAGAATCGTGTCTCGAGTAACGTAGGCAGGATACGTTTCCAGACGCGAACATTCGAAAATAATTCAAAAGATTATCGAAGGAAATTTTAGAACGAAAACACCAGATAATTTCGCAGACAAAATACGAGTTTAAATCCCTTGGTGAAAAATCGCAATTCAAGACAAAGATATGCATTTAGACATTGCTGGGAGTGGTCATGTGTATGAAAATGTGTATGAAAACAGAATGCGTTTGGATTGGTTACTCATGCGGAAGCAGCGCAAGACAGGGAAATATGGAAGCACCTTGTCGAGTATTTGGGCCCCCGATCCATAATATATTGGACATTACTTGGACAAGGGGTTGAGATGATGAATGATGTTTAGTATTATTTAAAAATATTTTATTTTATTTTTTTCACCCACTCACCGCGTTCAATTATTTAAATTCTTTGCCAATTCGAAAGGAATAAATTTTGATGATAACATTATAATTTTAATTTGCATACAAATTCATTCGCGTCACCTTGTCAGAAGCGATTTTAATTGTCAGGGCTAAGAGTTCTAAGTTCTCCATTATGTAAAAACTTTCGTAAGCTTCTTAACGAATTATTGAATTGTTCTTAGAATATTTCAACCGCATATTTTAATTTATCCTGGAAACACTTGTTTCATTCAAATTTGCGTTTAATTTAATAATACATTTTTTTTATGAAATGATTAATATCTACTCAACAACAACGACATAGTTCAAAAATATATGAATTAAAAATATAAATGAATCAGTGATATCCAAAAATATTGTTCGCCATATAATTAAGCCCGAGTTGTTGATATGTTGAAACTTGAGTTTTAGTCCTGAAAAATGTTATTAATGTACAAGTGTATGTTATCTGGTACAATATTATGATTTAAGATTGAATGTTTGTATTATGATCTCTCGACATATTTAGGTACTGAAACAAATGGATATTTTATACGAAACGTATGGATACGTTAAGATTCGGTTCTCGACTGGAGTCATCTTTTTTTTTCGTTTCAATTTCATTAGAGTCATATCACAGCATCTTCACGAGAGTGCCATTTTGCTGTGGAGGTTAAGGATGAACGTCCTTAACGTCGGCGGTGACAGTGCATTTTCTCGAAGATGCTACGATATAATTCCAGCGAAACGCCGAGAATCGTATCTCATACGTATCATATCGTATCTCATACGATCCTCCCATCCATATTGTTCTTATAAAATGTCCATTTATTTCAATACCTTAGATTTTATTGATGTCTTAAAATCTGATTTTAACTATAATAATTGTGATTGGAATATAACCAGACACAGATTGAATTTAGAATTTTTCCTGGAAATTATTAATTATATTAGATTTAGTCTTAAGGGTCTTCTTGATTACTGACTAAGATAATCTAATCTTCTACTTTATACATAAAATATAAAGTAGAAGGTTAGATTATTTTAGTCGACCCTTTGTTTTCAAATATGTGGTTTGTCTGCAAAAGATTGTTTGTGAATTCTGAGAAACTGTTATCACAAAGGCATATTGGGTATTTTTTATTCTTATATTAAAACTAAATATTGTTTTATCTATATAAAAAAAATATAAAATGGAAATGTTACTGATATTAAGTTTTTATATACCGGAATAATTTAGTGGGTCAATTTTATTTTTCAAAATCAAAAATATTCTTAAAAAAAAACAATTATTTTACCCTTTTATTCTGTAAAATGTACATAGATATTTTACAACTTTAAAAAACTTTGAAATTTTTCCTTTTTCACCGTATATTTTCCGCAATTTGAACGTCTTTGAAACACCCTTGAAATCGTTGACATTTTAATATATATATATATATATATATAATATATATATATATATATAATATATATATTAAATGTTAAACTTATTGAAATTTCTGCTAGGGTATTTATGTTTCAGTTTTGTACAAATCAGTTAAGAATACTTCAAACGTGGCACGTGTCAAATTAAAATCCGATGTTACGTAATATGAATGAAATCTAAGCAGCAATCTTACTTATTACTA
Organism: Agrypnia vestita; assembly: GCA_016648135.1. Taxonomy (NCBI): domain Eukaryota; kingdom Metazoa; phylum Arthropoda; class Insecta; order Trichoptera; family Phryganeidae; genus Agrypnia; species Agrypnia vestita. Next base: position 11,025 of record JADDOH010003590.1, on the reverse strand, counting down.
TGGTAACTCTCATGGTGACCGTAGCTATGTAATAACCGCGATGAAGGAAATACGGCTGGATAACATATGGGGCTTTAATACTTGGAGAGGCTTTGGATTTAACGATTTAGACTTTAGACCGACGACAAAATATGTTTATACGGCACGACATATCCATAGTAACAATATCTGTCAAAACAACCCAGTTTTAGTTACCAGGATTTTCTATTTATATAACCAGTTATGTTATCGGGACGCAGATGGGGTGGACGTATTCAGCAGTTCTTTAAGTAATTTTAGAAAAAATTCAGCACCAATATACACACCTTCCATAAACCGCTTCTGGTATATACCGAAACGTTCGGCTTCTACATATTGTTTTTGTGCGTACTTGCTGTATGACACTTTATCGTCTGTTTTGATTTTTTTCTTATTGCTTCTGTTTTCCTAATGTACATTTATTTTTTACGTAAATGCATGCTGCGGACACTTTAATTGGAGAGTTACGTAAAGAGTTTTTTCTTGTATGAATTTATGAACCTTCAACATCTCTGTATGTGTTAACGTAATTTAAAAATATATATAAGGTATTCCTCCAAAAATAATAGTCTAAAAACCTGTTACCCAATAAGAAAAATTGTCCGGTGATCTACATTTAAATCAATTAATACAGCGGGATGTCTTTCATTACCTGTTACCTGGATATATTCTTCATGACTCAGTTATAAGTCTTTAAATACACATACAAACACAAAAATATACAGTTTAAACCAACTCAAACAATAATTTTCACACGGTCAAACAAACTCAATCTACAAATCCCAAGGTTACATACCACATATGGACAAAGGAGCTATAACTATTTTGGACCCAAATTACTTAATTGCATGCTTGATGAATTAAAACAATCTGGGCTAACCACAATTTACAACCCTAACATAAAATAAAAAATAAAACGTGGATCCGAAACAAAGGGAGAGATAAAATAGGCACACTTACAGAAACACACTAACACAATATAACCTCATATATATGATATATTTTCTAATATGTTACTTTAAACACTTTATTATCTATTTAATATGTTTTGAACCTACACAATATTGTAAACTATGCCTGTCTCAACACAGATATTTCTAGTATATATATATATAGTATATATGCACAGTCCAAACAAAATTTTATAATTAAAATTAAATAGAAATAAATAAATTAAATAAATAAAAAAGTGAAATTGTGAAAAGCGAGGACTGCTGAATGTCGCAAACTAGACCATTTTGAACTGACCGTGGGTTCTACCACGTAGTACAATAGTAGTTTAACTTGTTTGTGAACAATTTTATGCACGATAAAACTTATAATAATAATAATAATAAAATTTATTTTATTTTATACATTAATTTGAGGACTGCTGTGTGTCACGTGAATCTCCATAGACCTTGGAACATATGCACTCAAATATTTAAAATACTTATAATTTTTTAGCCACGCATATCTACCTATTGTATTTGCTATTTTTTGTAAAACGCTATTTTTTATAAAATATTTTTTTTTATATTCTACTTAAATGTCATGTAAGGACTATCTATTAGGGTCATTCATTCCAGATATATTGGTAATCTTTGTGTTAAAAAATAATAAATACGTAATTTAATAAAATCTTCAAACAAGTTAATTTCTCTGATCTGTTTGAGAATGTTAATACCGTTGCGGCGGTTCCCCGCTGTATATTGAAAGGTTTCAAAACTGAAACTGATTTTGTGAACAATTAATTATTGTTAGCTTCCAGTTTCCAAAATGCGGCGAAAGTTTTAAATGTTCAAGCATCAAATTAATTTACGCACATAGACCTTATTTAAAGTGCGATTAAAAATATATATTACGCCAAAACCATATACATAAGCCAAAAGGGCATGACCTAATTTAAATTAAGAAGTTGTGATGGATCCTCTTCTTCGCCTTTCAGCTCGATCCTACTCCTAACTGAGTTTACGCCTTGTTAGAGGCAAACAAGCTATCTATCTACGTCGGGTGAAGGCTCTACGGTTTTTAACGTAGTATTTCCAAACACCCTCGCTTTATTCAAGACCTCCCCAGTTCACGTTGTGTAATTTTTTGTTTCGAACTATAGGGGATGAATTGGTTTAGTGGTAACCCTAACGCAAGCTTTACTTAAATTAAATACTGGGGTATGAAGTTCGTGAATGTTCATGGAAAACGCAAACAAAACTACCTAGCACGTCAATTAAGCCCTACGGTGCAATTGCTAAACATACTATGTTCCGTGGCCCTATATTATTTACCTATCATTCCTACGGACTGAAACCACTGCATCTGGTGTAGCTGCGCTTCCAGAGTGCGCGATCCTCTGCTCCCACGCCCTCTCCGCTCGATCCCCCATTGTCTTACCTGTATGGGATCGACCGCCATCCACTGGAAAGGTTAGTAACGTGCCGTTATCACATGCGCATGCACATATAGAGTACATAGATCCCCTGAAAGCCCTCGAGTCCTTCGTAGCCGCTCCTATGGATGATTCCGTCTTCGACGCCCTCGCTGATTAATAATTTTATCTTCCGCCGTTATCTCGCTGTGCTTATTCCTTACGATCTTTTATATTTACTCTGCATTATCTTTAGATCAATTACATTGTTACGTTTATTTACTAGCCGGCCTAAGTTCCGTCACCTGTATCTGGCCCTATGCCTCATTCTAGTGGTACGTTGGGTTCTAGTGGATAAAGGGGGTGTAGAGGTATGTGTAAATGTATGTGTACGCGAAAAATGTGTTTGCTTTAAATTCGGCCCCTCCATACCCAAAGGCTCATCGGTGACTGATCCCATCTTCCTTCTCCCGACACGAGTTCCGGATACGTTGACCTGAGCCTGGATGCGCCTTTTCATGTTGGGCCTCTTCTGTGCAAAGTACCGCACCATCCCTCGCGTCAGTGTCTGGCGTCCGGGCTCAGAGCCAGTTTGCCCCCCGAATTCCAACTCCTCCAGGTTAAACTAAGTTAAACTACGGTATATATACTGAAGCTACTGTAAAGATGGTCCCGGGCCACCTGTCAAGTCAAAAATATGCGAGTGGGGAGGGGGAGTTTCCTAGGCTCCCCAACCCTCGCCTGTGAGCAACTGCAGCCCATTGGCCATTCGCGACACTACAGTGACTGCAACCACCCTCCCAGGTAGTACTTATTATAATCTGGTATGCATCAATACGTTCAATCCATTCCAGACGAGGGAAGACATCCGCACGGGTGTTGTGCCACCCGTGAAGAGCCCCCTCATACACTACGTACGAATAGATACATACTAATAAAATATAATATACATACATATACATACATATACAATACATAAATAAATACTTGTAATGGTTGGTTGCCATGTGGTTTCACGAGGCCATGACCCCTCGTATTAGTAGATGGAAAGGTGGATCTGGACAGTAGGGATATGCCTAGCCCCTGGCCAGGGATGTCGGTGTATTTTCTCCAAATGGTGTACAGCTAGAATCCTGCCATCGATGATGATGGGATCTGCCTAATTATCTCCGACTGATGTGTAACTGGAACCCTGCCATCACTGATGAAGATGATGTTGTCACTATCGAAACGTCACCTGATGATATTTAGCTGAACCACCGCTAGTGATGATGATGATGATGATACTATCGTAACGTTTCCTGACGATATACATCTGAGACACCGCTAATGGTGATGATGATACTATCGGAACGCCTCCTGACAATATATGACTGGGACACCGCTAATGATGATGATGATGATGATACTATTGAAACGTCTCCTGACGATATATAACTGGGACACTGCTAATGATGATGATGTTGATGATACTATCGAAACGCCTCCTGACGATATATAGCTGAACCACCGCTAGTGATGATGATGATGATGATGATACTATCGTAACGTCTCCTGACTATATATAGCCGAAACACCGCTAATGATGATGATGATACTATCGTAACGACTCCTGACGATATATAGCTGAAACACCGCTAATGATGATGATGTTGATGATGATACTATCGAAACGCCTCCTGACTATATACAACTGGGACACTGCTAATGATGGTGATGATGATGATGCTATTGAAACGTCTCCTGACAATATATAACTGGGACACTGCTAATGATGATGATGTTGATGATACTATTGAAACGTCTCCTGACTATATATAGCCGAAACACCGCTAATGATGAAGATGATGACGATGCTATTGAAACGTCTTCTGACAATATATAACTGGGACACTGATAATGATGATGATGTTGATGATACTACCGAAACGCCTCCTGACGATATAAAGCTGAACCACCGCTAGTGATGATGATGATGATGATGATACTATCGCAACGCCTCCCGACGATATATATCTGGAACACCGCTAATGATGATGATGATACTATCGGAACGCCTCCTGACTATATATGACTGGAACACCGCTAATGAAGATGATGATGATGATACTATATATAACTGGGACACCGCTAATGATGATGATGATGATGATACTATTGAAACGCCTCCTGACGATATACAACTGGGACACTGCTAATGATGATGATGTTGATGATGCTATCGAAACGCCTCCTGACGGTATATAGCTGAACCACCGCTAATGGTGATGATGATGATGATGCTATCGAAACGCCTCCTGACTATATATAACTGGGACACTGCTAACGATGATGATGATGATGATGCTATGGGAACGTCTCCTGACGATATATAACTGGAACGCGGCGATCGGTGGCGACGACGTAACATAGCGAGTAGTGTGTAATCGGAACGCGGCGTTCAGTGACGGTGATGTAATTTGGCGCGTGGTATATAGTTGGGACACGGCATTCGGTGATGATGGTGGCGATGCTGATCTGACTATCCCCCCCCCCCCGACGATGCACAGACGTATGAGTACGTAAATAAATAAATATATAAATAAATAAATTGATAAATAAATAAATAAATAAATTAATTAATTAATTAATCAATTAATAAATTAATAAGTAATTAAACAAATGAATAAATAAATAAATATATTATTAATTAATTAATAAATCAGTCAATCAAACAAATAAATGAATAAATAAATATATAATTAACTAACTAATCAATCAATCAATCAATTAAATAAATAAATAGATAAATAAATAATTTATAAATAGATGAATAAATTAATGATTGAATGACTGAATGAAAAATAAATAAATACACAAATAAATAAATATATATATATGAATAGACAAATAAATACCTAATTAATTAATTAATTATTCAATCACTCAATCAATTAAATAAATAAATAGAAGTAAGTAAATAAGTTCGGCGTCGAGCACACGAGCTGCCCGATCCCTGGAAGTTCACACACATGCAGAGAAGAGTTAATTTGGCAAATTAATTCGCCCCTATTATGGTCAGTACGGATTCAACATGCAAACACCTGTGGATAAACGTATGTAAAGTTTACGGTACAGGGGTTAGCTTTCACTGTCGGCGCTTCTTCCATCTCTGTCTGGGGTGTCGAACCCGAGACCATTCTTCTTAATCGTGCGCCACCTTTATATATCGTTATAATCTCAAAACGGAAAGAGGATGACATGACTTACCCATCTGCCGCCGATTATATCCATTCCAGTGCATCGTAGTTTCACTTCATGTACCTCACTTTATACCTAAGGATTGCGGACACTTGCCTTGCACGCGCATACGATTCACAGGCCCCTAATTAACTATAGTTCGCGACCTAACCTTTGATCCTGCCGTTACGCGTTTATAAGTTTCCGTAGCTGGGGCTTAGTATCCAGCCTCTGCAACTACACGGTGTACCTATATACTTTAATCAAACCGAGACTAGACATTATTTTCTGTTCTTTAAATTTATATTCCTCGAGATACCGGAATTAGACTCTAGCTCGACAATTGTAAGTATTCATATATCTTAATAATACTGTAACATAGTCCTTATTTCCGTCTTACGCATCCGTACTTACCCGGGTCATCGAAACTAAACTCTAATCCTAATGATCATACTCTAATGATCATACGCACCGATATTTTCCATAAAACCGTTACCCGTTATTTTCCGATGTTACATATTCTTATATTTATCCGAAATACCGGGATTAAGCTTTGAATCTAGGATTCCATGCATTTATAAGTTTTAACAAACCCGCGAAGCGACCACTTGTCCACTTGTTTTTATCATTTATCGAGGATGCCGCGGACAAGTAGGCGCCATAGAATAGTCAATTGTTTCTATAATAAAACCCCACTAGTCTACATCTTGATAAGGTCAATACACATTACTTTTAGGGTCCGCCGATTTAGTTTTATTCTTAATATTATTCTTAATATAAATTTATTATCATCTCGAATATTTGATATCTGCTCTCCGGCAAATTTTAATATAGTTTAAATCATTTTAAAATAGTTTAACAATAACGGGATTCTGTAATTTTTACAAGTATAAACAACCCCAATCTTACCGAAACCATTTTATGTAGTGAAAGACGCGGGATTTATATTCTTCCTAAAATGTAAAATGAACCCGGTCTAGATGAAACATCCTTATTTAGTTTCAGGACAACGAGGTTTACGCGTTCCACGAGGAATATGATATAACCCGATCTAAACGAAGGTAATTTTATATAATTTTAGGACAGCGGAACTTACAAATTTCATAAAGTATATCGTGAAGCCAATCTAGGCGGAGACACTACGTATATTTTAAACAGAGTAAGAGTTTAAATTTTACCATCAAGTCTAATACACCGCAAGAATGTCCTAGGCATAGTAAACAAAATAGCGGTCAAAACTGTAGTGTTTCTATGTTCACACGTTTTAGCTCAAAACGAATACTATAATTTTCACATTTATAATACAAGACGCGAATTTCTAAACGAAACATTTTAAAATAGTTCTAATTGAAATCTACATGTTTCATATTTATTAAATGAAGGCGCGAATTCTAAACGAAACACTAACATTGTTTAAAAACGGGACCCTATATTTATATATGCTTAAAATGAAACGCGAATTCCCGAACGATAGCATTTTATATAACTAAATGTAACGAAATCTTATATAGTTTATAAATAAGAAGACCCGGCCCCAGGCGGTTTTTATATATTTTCAATATAACGAGGCCCTACAACATCTTTATAAGTATAATACAACCCCGGTCTATCGAAACAATGTACTAGAAGTTTTTATATGTTTGAATACATGATATACGTTTTTTTTTATACGCGTTTTTATACGCGAGATTTACGTTTTCGTACAATACAAAGTAACCCAAATTATACAACCGCGAAGTTTACATCACTCCTAAAGTATAACCAGAACTAATTGAAACATTTTTTCATAGTTTAAGTCCGCGAGGCAAATATCTTTCATAAAATATAAAATAACCCGAATCAAATTAAACATATTTTTACCTTATAGACTTTCCCCAACGCGCGTAATAATCCCGGCCACATGAAACGTTTTTATATGTTTTAATAGCGCGGGACCTATGTTTTCCTATATAATATAAGATAACCCGGGCCGAACGGAAGCAATTTTATATACTTTATAAAATAGTGAAACTTGTACTTCTGTAAAACCGTAAATAAACCCCGACCCCCACGAGATTATTTTATATAATTTTTTAGAATAATGAAATTTCATACATCTGTAAAATTGTAAATAAGTCCCGATTCTCACGAGATTATTTTATATAATTTTCTAGAATAATGGAATTTATACATCTGTGAAATTGTAAATAAACCCCGATTCTCACGAGATTATTTTATATAATTTTCTAGAATAATGGAATTTATACATCTGTGAAATTGTAAATAAACCCCGATTCTCACGGAATTACTCTATATAATTTTAAACGAAATGAAAATCTAGATTATTATGGGCTGAACCTGATACCCCGCGAGATCAGCTATATATTTTTCACTAGACGTATTTTTAATCCCAGAATTTATTCGCTATAATTTTAACGGACTCTTACTATTAAACATAAACAAAAAAAATTATTAAAATAAACTAAATATTCTTTCGATAACTAAAATAAACCCGGTCTAATCGAAACATTTCATATAACGAAATATTATATGCCTTACAAATGTAAAAATTAAAATGAGACCTCGCGTATTTAGCAAAGATAGGTATTTTATAAGACTTATTTAAAATCGAATCTGTTAGTAACAACTCCTTTATCTTTTAACAACTTCCCGCGTGTTTAGCATAAAATAGGTATCTTTATAACGCACAGCTAGTTTCCGGAGATCCGCCAATACTATTCCTGCATACTTAGTAAAACGAAAATTAACTAAATTTGAACCCTAGCGGTTCCTGAAATTCTGCGAGTATTATTCTGTGAACCTAGTAAGACGATAAAAATAATTAACTTTATAGAACGTAGTGATTTCCGAAGTTCTGATATGCCAAATTAATTACCTTTATAAAATAAAATCAAACCCGTACTCTGAGTTAAAACCCTTTTAACAGGACCTCGCGTATTTAGCATAAGATAGGTATTTTTATAAGACTTATTAACAATTTCCCGCGTGTTTAGCATAAAATAGGTATCTTTATAACGCACAGCTAGTTTCCGGAGATCTGCAAATATCAGTTCTATATATGTCGGACTAATCAACTTAATAAAGCGCAGTAATTTCTGAAGTTCTAATATGCCAAATTAATTACCCTTTATAAAATAAAATCAAACCCGTACCCCCCTTTTCTTTTATCGTGAGCAATCAACAATGTCGAAGAGTATAATTACCCGTGCACCACTTTCACTTGAAGCTAAACTATAATTTTCAAACACTGGGACACTCTAAGTCGACGGTAATTATCACTCACGGTAATTATCACTCAAAAAAACAACCGACGCGGATTTCGCACCCCCGTAGATCTCCACACCAACTGCCTGAATTCTGACTCCGCGTTACCTCTAATACCCCTCCCAGCAGCCAAAGGTCCTAAGTCGTGTGTTTCCAGGATTTTCAATATCCTACTTTCCTTGATACCCAAATCTTTGTCCCTTAGATTCAGTTTGGCAAAGAAAAACACATTCCCTCTTGGACCTGTCAGTTTAACTCCACCTTCTGTTGTGGTCCCTGTCTCTGTTTTGGGGCGGACTCGGTGGCTTCGGACGATTTAAATTCGCTTCACAAGCGCGATAATTAATTTTTAATATTTAATTTCTAAGCTCAGTCCATATTGTCCTTTGATCAACCGTAACCACAATCTATCGGGTACTCCCCTAATCATAGTTGATGTTTCTTCACTATTTACCATTATCATGTCCCGTTCCCTCGTATTTTCACTCGTCTTTATCGGAAATTTAACGATCCTTGGCTTCTATATCATTGTATCAATTTTCCTACACTCACCATGTACACACTGCATACCTAGATATAACAATCGTTCAAAGGTACTATACCTAATTTTAAATTAATTTTGGGCGATCTTTTCTCGTGGATCACCCAATGAATCCTGTCTTATGCCCGCGGCTCCCCGCGCACAGGGACGTATTAGGTCCCTCCGTTGCGGAATTTAAACATAATTTGTAAACATTTATTATTATTTTTATTGGCAGTAAGATTTATCCACAAAATAACTATGTTACATAGACAGTGAATATTCTCGAACAATATAATACTACTACTTGGAAGAGTACTATTCGCTATAACACAATAAACTATTAATGTAAGTTAAAGTAAACTTTTAAATTCAGTGGAAAATTTTTAAGATCGGTTTGCTTTTAATTTTTCCCAAAACAAAATAAATAAATAAACACACAAATACACTCTCACACAAACCCACTATTGGACATGTTTTTTCTTAATTTTTTTTATCGATTGTATATATGTGTTTTCTTGTAACTGGCCCAAAACTCTGTACATCAATTATTGTTTTTTCTTCAAAGATTGATTAATTACATGGCTGTAAGAAAACCAATAAATGAAAATAAATAAAATAAATAAGTAAATAAACCTCGGATTAATTCAGTGCTTATTTATTGCCAAGGTACTGGACGCCTCCGCTGATAACTATATACCACTCACCATGTTCCTAAGAACACCTCTAAAGGTGTGTTGAAAGATTGCTAGTATCTGTCGAATCGGTCTCAAGTAGTTGTCTGTATTTGTACGTATATCATTATTACATGCTCTTGCTATATCCGTTCCACTTCATATTATTATTCCTCCCGTCTTTGAATTTCTATCACACTATGTTCTCCTATGTTTTTGGTATTTATATACTTGCTTCTTCGCGTTATATTACATTTACTCCCAATTATATTTGTTTCATTTATCCATCCATCCATAAGATCCCCATACGCTTTATCCTTTTATTACATGTGTATATGGGCCGCAAATTCATATTATTTTATTTACAATATTCTTATCTAGATACACTTGTTCCAATTATGTTTTGTGGGTTATTACTACCAAACCCGGCGAAATCTGAGCTAGAATAGCCAATCGTATACACGTTACCCGTCCTGTTGAAACTACGCTAATGGCGGACAGGTTTGTAGTGATTACATAGTTAATATATTGTATCTATATTTGAGTATTTTCTTTTCTTGTTGTGCCATTAATATGCTTACACGTTTTTGTTATCCCTTTTCTGACTATATATACCGTCATTGCGCAATTACCTATCTGTTGTAAAAGCCTGAAGAGCGTTAGTCTACAGATAAATATAATAGAATTATAGTTAACTTTCCTATCCGCCCACGTTATCCGACTCCCGCGAAACGAAAATGAATCATTATTCGCTTCTCGACAGAGCGTTAGTCTACAGATAACTATAATGGAATTATAGTTAACTTTCCTATCCACCCACGTTATCCGACTCCCGCGAAACGAAAATGAATCATTATTCGCTCAGTTAAGGTCACCCCTCTGGTACATCGTATACGTTTAATCCGTGCTTCGCGGCCAATTATTTATGGGGCGCTTTCCTCTCGCGATTCCCTAATTAGGACCCGCCTTCCTTACTTTTGCTCATA
>JADDOH010003589.1:0-102984 GCA_016648135.1 Agrypnia vestita | reverse complement strand
TTACTACACGGATAATTCAATTGAATAATATTTTAAAACATAATGTGACGAATAACTATAATAAATTACTCTGCAGCGAGGATTACTAACTAGAATGTGAGGATTGCGACATGGTACTATGTAGATCGAATAGGCAGATCAATATAAACTAGATTTTAAGGATATACCTCACTAATAACTTCAGAATACGTTTACCACGTTATTGAAAACCACCATGCATTCAACAACACAAATGTACACACGTAAACAGACAAATGGATCAAAATAATATAATTTACAAAGACCTTAAGTTGGTAAAAACTTAAAAACACAAAATAATATCATCAACAATCAAATACGACACTCCACTTCAACCCTTCTCATAAGCTCAACAGAAAAAGGAAACTGACGTTTCTAAAACATGTAGTAGTGATATTCTGGTATTAAATAAAAATAGTCAAAAATACAAAAGTAATTATTTTCTTTCATAATAGAATACTTGCTAATATTCTATAAAATATTAAATAAATCCGTTTTTTAAAATGAAATTTGCCAAAAATGTTGATGATCTCTTCAACGCTGCAGCCGCTGTTTAATGCAAAATTTGCCCCCATATTTTGATGTTCTGAACTGCGTTTAAAAATGCATTGCGGACCAACTTCCGAATGCAGCATCTGTAATAACCTTCATCATCCGCAAGGCAGAGGTCACGAACAACAAATACCAGAAACACTAAATTCAGGTGCATCCCGAAATAAACCCAATCGGTATCAAGAAAAAGGGAGACACCTCGAAACAATGATACGTGATTTATGGAAAGAATATTTTAAGTAACCGATTATAAATTTTCCTTTTTGCGAATGTTCTGGACTTCGATAGTCTGGAGATTGGTATCAATCCAAGTCGCGAACTTTTATCTCCGATCCTTTTCGGATGCTGAAATGGTTGCGGGATATTTCCAAGAACAAAAGAAATACCTGAGCAGAGATTTAATAAGACAGTCCCATCATACAGCCCGAGACAGATTTTTATATACTTAACCTAATAACAGTTGAACTCGGCTCACGGATTCCGCTGGGTAACATTTGGAAAGCTAGCAAATCATCGTGAGTCGGGTTTAATAAATGCTTTCAATATAAACATGCACATTTATTTAAATGAATACAAGTTTAATAAAAAAATACGTTTATATCTACCTATATATTTATATCTTCCTATATAGATGTTATATATATGATATATATATATATATATATATATATATATTATAATAAATATAATATATTATAGATATATTATATAATATATATATATATAGATATAGTTTTATACGTTGGCGCATCCAGGATAAAAAAATTGAAACGGAAGTTGCGCACGCAGCATGTGGTGAAACATGTAGAGGAAATGCGATACCAGAACTAACGATGCCATATTGAATTCTTGTCGATTAGTTTCGACTGTTTTATTTAGAAAATTCGAGAAATTATTTATTGTAAAATGACTTACTTGTTAGATATCCGTCTTCAAAATAAACAACCACATTCATTCATTAGATTTTCCGTATGAATTTCAAAATTGCATAGTTTCGAAACTTGTGAATACGGAACCGTTTTAGGCCTACTATCTAAAGTGGGTAGATACTTAGACTTTTTTGAAAATGCACACGTTTATTGAAAAGGAACAACGAAGCCATACTAAATCATATACTTGTCAGCTGTCAGATTCTGTTAACATGCGAGGTCGCGAATGTTTCGATCGTTTTTCAAGAAATTTATACTGAATTACATAGAATTAATATAAATTTCATTCAAATGTAAGCATCACATATTTCTTTAGCTTCCACTTAAAAGTTATTTTTTCATCCCTTACTCCCCCCGATAGTTAACCATATAAATTCATTCCACTTTACATAATTTAATTTTGCAATCGTGTTTTCTTCCTAATAATTTGTTTTGTGTTTTTTTCTTATGTAGTTGTCATGTTTATATTATTTTTTCTTATTTTTCCTATTATTTCAAAAGTGCTGTGTCCATTAATAATTTTATATATAAATAAAAGTACATACATTTTAATTATTATATATAATTACGAAGTGATCTTTAATTCATGTGTATCGATTTCTTTGAAATATGATTATAAATATTACATTATTCAGAAATATTATCTTGCTGCAGTAAGTAAATGATGTGAACTACTACTATCACGTTGTACATATTTTTGCGAAATTCCGTTTTGATGTATCTTTAGATTTTTCTAAGAAGTGAAATTCTCTTGCTATTTTTTTTTACATATTTTGTGTCCAACGAAAATTTTTAATAATAGCCTATAATTTCTCCCAGGTGTATTACGTCGGTTGCTTCTTTAATTGCTTCCCCGTCGATGACAATTGCTGGAGAATTTGATAATAACATCAATAAAGAAAATAACTTAGATAAATTTTTAATATAATCGTTCCACTCTTCCATTAAAAACACTTTCCCTTTTCTCATCTACATCAAAAAAATTAATTTCTAACGCATGTAGAAGCTACGTACCCGATTTCTCAAATTTAAACAATAACTAATATTTTATGAAACACGTATATTAGATTGTCGTGGATAAGAAACCTTTCCAAAAGAAATCAATAAAATTGATTTCATTAATATGGTACAATTCATTCTCAAATTTTTTCATGTGTTATTTATATTATGTGTATTTATATTATTGTAACCATGTGGTATGTACCTATTTGATTTTTTATTCTGTGTGTTTTGATGTGTTAGCGCCTCAGTTATAGGCAAAATGTGCAACACACAGCCACAACATCTAGCATAGCATTATTCTGATTAATTAGTTAGTCTTACAGCTAGACGTGACTAAGCCATGTCAAGATTAAATGGTTTGATATCTTATTTATATTCGTATTAACACTGCTTATTCAGCGGTTAAGCCATGCTATAAGCTTGCTAACAATTAATAACACCCAAAGCAAAATATGGACATCGATTGTGAGATATAAAAACAGACAGCAATATCCAAAAAAAATTTGATGCAGTCATCGATGAAATTTATAGGAAACATGATTTTGGAAGAGATAGACACAAAAAATCCAGAATTCAGTACATTTTAAATTAGTGATCCCCTGTGACTGCATTTAAAACACTTTTTTTTGTATAATGCTGCCTTTATTTTATTATACCACATTTTTTTTAATAGAATGGATTCTTTAATTTTAAATAAACTAAAATATCTTAAGACTAGAAATTATTCTTTACTATATTTAAAATCATTGTGTCCTCATATAAGAGGAGAGTAGAAATTTTATTTAAAAATAATCATCCATATAGAGAACGAAGATTAAGAGTATTTAGAAATATTGCACATCCTACAAATACGTATCGTAAATTAAGAAATAAAAATTACAGGAGTGCGATAATAATAAATATTTTTTTAAGATTATTAACGATATTCTTATTTGTCTTAAAATCTTAATTTTTGTTGTATTCATAAACAGTGAATAAATAGATTTAATACGTTGGCCAAAGTAGGAACCGCAAAATTTACTATTGTATATACCTATAATACATACTGTGGGGAATGATGAACTAGCGGTTCCGTTGAAAAGAGACACTGGGGCCGTTAAAGGTTAAACTAATACTTTAAATTAATTTTAATATATTGAGAATTTTTATTTATAAATACATTTTAATTAACTCACTTTTCCTAAATAAAAACATATATTCGAAATAATTACTTACTTTTTTTTCTAAGGGATATGTAATATGTCGTGTTGTATGAATATTCTCAATATTTTTCTAATTATGCTGTTTTATTAATGTTTCCGCTAAAACAGGCTACAAGGCCCAATTAATGTAGCAAATACTTCACAAAAACATCCAGACAGAAAATCATATAAATCTAATGTTATCTCACTAGGAATCGAACCTGGAACACCTGGTATGAAAAGCCAGAGTCATACCCACTGAACTGCGGGAGCCGCGAGTATATAGTTAAGCTGTGAAATATGACACTAGAAGGTGGCCTTCCGAGAGGATTGAACCCCTAACCTCTTGGTAATCGTGTTATTGCTAGACCAGACAAACAAGTCAATTAAATTTGAATGAATACTGTGACTAACTACAATATAAGCCTTGATAAAATTTGCGAGGTTAAAGCAGAACTTAATAATATTTCTTAATCTTTTAAATTTTAACGATTTATTTAAATATTATGTACTGCAATTTACCTAGTTAAAAAATTTAAAAATATATGTTTCTTAAAAAAAATCAATCTGGTGGTAGGCGGTTCGAGCCCCGTTCCAGGAAACTAGCAAGTGACGTTTAGCTCGTTTTGAAAATGGAAAAAATATTGATGCGACACACATTTCGTGTTTACATCTCTATTTAAAAAATATTTGAATAAATACTTAATATTTACAACAATTTAAAATTCTTTACTAATTCTAGGGCCAATAAAATCCTGTTGATGGCCTGTTGGTTAAAATAAAATAAAGAATTAACGAATTCCATCCAGAAATTAAAGAATATCTAACAAAAAAATTAAATTTGTTTATATTTTTGAATTTGTTATCAATCATTATAATATATTATATTAATTTAATTTTACTTATTATAAATTTGTGTATCAAGCATATGGACCATATTTAGTTTACTTGCGATTCACGATAAATTTGAGATGATAATCAAATGAAATGTATTTAAATTTATTTTATCTGAGAATCACATTAAAGGCAGCAACAAATGATATTATATAATAAAATTGTAATTCAATTTCGTATTTCCTAGATTCTGGTTCGTGCCGTTTGATATCAACTAGATTTACCGGCCTGCTAGTGGAATCGCATGTTACGTTGGAGATTTAACAGCAATGTTAAGAGCCAATTGGTATACATTTAAATATTACGATGTCGGAAAGAAAATGCGATTATAACATGCTGATACAAATAGTACGAGAGATGCAGTTAATGCAGTAAGCACTTGCGCGGGCATTCAAACATTTCTTGCAGTCGTTAGATTCTTACATTATACGGGCGGTTACCGCTAAAGCCGTTCGGTTAGGGTAATAAAATAATTCTATCTGAAAATTAAGATATCCAACGAAAGATTGTTGAGAAAAGAGTTAATAGAATGTATGCATATTTTCTAAACTCTATTTTAAAACAAATATATAAACACTAATAAACATAGGAATTTTACGTAATATCTTAATTCTTATATATAAGTATTGATAGCCTACAATTATTGTGAAAATTTTCGAACATCAAACTTTTCCATGAATTTGTGCTAAATGTGAAATCTTCAAAATTATTTATTTATTAAAAATACTCGAAATCATCTTGGACGACTGGAATAATAGTTAACAATATAATAATAATAATAATAGACTAAAAACACAAGTCCAACACAATATTATATATACAAGAATATATTCTGCGCACTTATTTTTTGTTATTTTGACATAAATTTTGCAATATATTTTTTTTATATTTATAACTGATTTTATATATATTAAAAATATTTTTGTTACAAAAAAATTTCACAGCGGCAACAAATTTTCCTCGTATCTTCTACTTAGATAAGCTTTTGTGCGTTTAACTTACTACTCCTGTGTGTGTATATATATTTTTTATGTAGTCAAGGATGCTTCTTATTTGGCCAAAAAAATATTATTTCATGCATCACCATATTTTATGACCTAGAAAATCATTTCATTATGTATTTTTGTAATTTTAATCTTATATTTAGGGGTCGCTACCGGCAAATTATTTCCTATTTTTTATTTTATTTTTGAATATCTTTGTATTAACTTAGAAAGCTACAATTATAATAAGAAAATAGAAAATATTAGGTGTATCAATCAATTAAGATTTAAAAAAAGATATAACTATGCTAACAATGTATTTTTTTGGTATCCGGGTACTTCCGTTTGTATTTTTCTCGTCTAAAAGGAGGACAGAACCGTACCATATACCCAGATTAGTGTGGGAGTCCATTGAAATATACAAACATCCCAATTTCAATAGAGATCACAGTTACAAACTATCAAGTATTTGGCGCCCTGCTCTAATGACACTGATTCAACCCTTGAGAGAAGTCGCAGTAAAATTCGCCGACGTAACTAGTACATATTGCACACTGGCGACCTCTATTGTAGAAGAAGAGAACACTCCACAACAAAGTGCATACAATTTACGCCCTAGAAAACAGCACTTTTAATCAGTCCGACCTCCACCTCCGCGGGTAAAGGTCGTCCTCCTGATGACGTTGGATAAGTATCCAACGAAACGTCGAGATTCGCTTCTCGGTAATACATAAGGTGCGTATAATATATCCGAAATTACAGTTAAATATGTCTAACGACCGTAATAACAACCTTAATTTTTTAATTTTGCATACAAACTTTAGTATTGTATAACTGTTTCATTGAGCATTGAAATCAGTTGATTAAAGAATATTTTTTAGATGTTTTAAATTGTGTATTAAGTAATTAAGGATAAATTATAAAAATCTCACAGTCTCATTCCAGTTTTCTCATGTATTAATAGCTTCGTCACTGTGAGTCTTCTATAATTTATCCTTAATTAATTAATCATCTCTCTGGGGACCGAATCCAGTAGCTGTGTTCTTAAAGCATATTTTCATATAAAAATATTGTGTATTAAGTAGTTAATAAAATTTACGGATGGAATGTAATAAAATGTAATAAAAATGTAATAAAATGTACCTGCAGGTATACATCTAGTATCTGCAGGTAAATTTATAGCAAGATGTTTTGTGGGTCTAGCTTATCATCACATTATTTTGTTATTAAAAGTTGTCAAGTAGGAAAAATAAGTATAAAATTATTTTTTATATCTGTCTATAATTAAGATGAATAATTTTTAAAATGCTACGGTTGTTTAATTTTTTCCGTTACCACCTACCCATCGTAGAATCTAAGGCCACTACTGGCCGCGCATCACCACCGTCCAGTCGGCCGGATGGACGGAATCCCGCGATGGCTATCACTTTTAATTAAGGCAGTCTGGCTACCAGCTACCAGCTACCGAGGCTACTACACGGTGGTGGGTTTGAGACTCCACCATACAGGTGTCCGCTCTGGTCACGAGTTACATTAAACACTCGGACATATTATAATTATTAACAACGCGAGTAATTTCATTTGATTACGTTTCTTTTGGTTATCCATACATCATAATGTTGCTACACAAGGTGCCGGTTAAATCTTAAGGAGGCAAGGCAAAATAATTTATAAGCCATAACTGTTTCAGATATCGTTGGTATTTGTCAGTGATATCTTTATTCAGTTTTATGACTTTCTCTAGATTTTATGTAAACGCTTTAACTTATTCCATACCGAGTTAGATTTACTTATTTGTTCCAATATAAATTTTGTTGTTTTACTGCGGTAATCATGAGTAGAGACAGAATTTAATATCATGACTGACTGGTATGTAATTTAAGGAGTTCTATAAATAATTACTCCCACTTTAAGCACATTTTAAGTTTATTCACAATTCAAATAATAACTATATTTACATCATAATATAAATACAATTAAAGTAGTTGCAGGTAATGTGAAGCATAATTTTTATTTTAATTGAAATAAAAAAAATAATTTAGTTATGTGTAATGAAGACAATTTTAATTTTAAAGTAATTTAAAGTGTCTTTGTCTAGTCTTGGAATAAAATATTCACATTTTAAAAAAGAGTTATAGTCTTCCATTGCTGATGTCGACCATAAATTATTTAAAATATTTCATCGCACAAATTGGTCTTAGTTGAAAAAACTAGCCGTTACCCGTCAAAAATAATGGAACATTGGTTCGCGTCTTTGCTAAACTCTAGTGTATATTTATAGTATCTTTTTGGCGGTCCGCCGAGAGGCAGCGGTCGAAACATTGTTATCGTTGACGCCTTCGGGTTTGCTGGCCCGGGGTTCAAGACCCGTCTCCAGCCGTTTAATTTGGTTTTTTTTAAACGTGAATTCGAATGAAATTACGGACGTTACACGAAGTTATGGAGACAGACAGACAGACGACCGGATGGACGGACAGACAACGAAATAATGTTTGATTTGTTTATCAAAAAAATATTAATAATTTAGTGACTTGCTTTTTGATTTTTGTTTTAGAATAACAGAAAGTTAATTATTCTTTATACTTCGTCACTCAGCTTAATTCGAACAAAAGTTAAATATACAGCTATCTTTAACCCGTTGAAAATGACTATACTTTTACATCTCGGTTCGAAAGCAATAATTATGTATTTATTTTATTTTTAAAAAATCGAAAAAAGTTTTAAAATATTTGTTCGAAAAAAAATTAATAGAAAAAAATATTTGAAAAATAAAAGTATCAAAAAATTTTTTTTCAAAAAAAAAATTGTTAGAAAAAAAATTCGAAAAAAATTCTTTAAAAAAGTTTCGGGCGTTACGCGAAGTTACGCGGACGGACGGACGGACACACAGACAGACGGACGGATGGACGGACGGACAGGCAGACAACGAAATTATTATTATATTTCATAGCACAAATTTCTCTTAGTTGAAAAAATAAAGTCGTGACATCTTCTCACGTACGATTATATTATGTATCTAGTATTTTTATGTACATAGCGAGGTAGGTAACGATAAAGGCTCGCTCACAAAAAACTTCATATTATATTTGTTGCTATCTTATTCTTCCCATTAACTATGTTTTGATGCAAGCTATTATAAAAGTTGTTTAACTAATAAACGCCGATTTATCGGCACTGAAACTGAAATTTAAATTGGGATATATGTTATATATTTTATATGAGACGCGTTTCATACAACCAGTGCAAACATGGTAGAGCGCTCGCTTAGTATTATCGGCACATTACAAAGTATTTTATTTTCAAAAAAAATTTAAATGTATCTAGTATCGATCACGTAACGGCGAAAATAGAGAGTATACAAAAAATTTTGGAAATATTGAATCGCGCTTTTACCAAAGACATTTATTTTTACCGGGATACCCTGTAAATAAAAGTATTCTATTTTAAAAAAAACAAAAATTTTCACATTGGAAAGCGCACATTTAGTGCCATAATTTACTATCTTGTTCCGAAGGAGTATAATCAACGCTTGAGTACAAACCCAACATAACCTTTGAAAATGTTTTGACTGGATAATCGGAGAAAACATTTTTAACGAGATGTATCGAGATAAAAGGCCGACCTTAAGTATCGTTTCTTAAATGCAACAATTTGAGAGAAATGTTTATGAATGTAATACATTTCACCAGAGCCGTGTCGATGCGAGGCGATCGAATGAAACGAATTCGCGGACACCGCGGAAACATGCGCGCGCCGTCCAGCGTGACGCAGACACAAAGTCGAGCAAATCGTTAAGCGAATAACGGCCGCCCGGCGATGGAAAAGATCCGAGCGGCGGCTGTGCGCTGTGCACAAGACTACATTCATTTGTGGTAACCAGGCTTTAGTTTACTAACCAAAGGAGACCCTCCGCGGAGACACTTTTACCTCGAGAGTAGATATAAAGATCGACGTGTGTTGTTCGATTTATGAGAACATTTATAACTTAATCGATAACCAAAAACTGACCTTGTCTAACTAACTAACCATCTGGCCGTTTTACCGCAGGGGTGGGCAGAGAGGATAGAACGCCACATTCTTCGACCTTGGCACACTTCTTTTGCTCCGGCTACATTCATACATCTTCTCAGGCAAGCTCTACGGTTGTCAAGGCTTTTTACGGGGCCATTCTCCAACATTTGTAGTATCCGATCATGACAGGTTTTTCGCGGACGCCCTCTATTCCTGTCGCCTTCAACACTCGAACCATATATTTTCTTAACCATCTTTTCATCGCTCATACATTCTACATGTCTGAACCCAACTCACAGATTTTTTGATTTAAACTATTGCAAACTTGTTTTATTTACAATTCTTTTTTTCTTTTTCTTTTTTTTTTTCTTCATTTTCTTCAATTAACAGATACATTTATTTTACCATTATTAATCAGTATTCTCTTGGCAAGCCCGGAAGGAAGGCGACCGGTAGGTCGCCACAGATTAAGCTGGAAGAAACAACAACAAAAATGTATGAAAACAAAGTGGGTCTGGACTGGCTAACTCATAAGAAAGCAGCACAAGGCAGGGAAATATTTAATATATTTACACAAGACACGGGAATATATAGAATATATTATATACTCATATATTCATGAAGGATTAGAATTAGATCGGAGAATTAGAAGGAATAGAATAGATAGAATCAAGGAAGGAAAAGAAGGAAGGAATATAATATATATTCCATATATTGAAGAAGGATTTTTTCGAGTCTTCGGGCCTCCAACCCTACTAGGACAAGGGGATGAAGATGATGATGGCATTTATTTTATTATAATTGAATGTTCTATTCTATTATTGTTCTATTATAATTGAATGTAATATTCTATACAAAATCTTTACCCAAAAATAATAATGATGTATTAATAAATTCATACTTGTGGCATTGCCAATTAGCTTTTTATCGGAGCTTCACATTCTACAGTGATCTAATTCAAAACTACTATTTTACAATCACGCAATTACAGACTCGTTAAAACAACCAATTTTATTTAATGTCAAATTATCAGAGACAATAAAAACCGAGGCTGTGCGACTTTCCAACACGTTTGTTCTCGAAACAGGATGCTATTCCGAGACAATGCGTTAAATCACACCGAGCGCGGAGTGGAAATGTTTGGAGGACGCCCGCATCGGAAACGGTGAAACCGAACCGACCCGCCTTGGCCGGAAGGGGGGTCGCCCGCGCGCCACCCTGCTCCCTCCGGCGGGACAAATTGATATAAATAATAAGCGGCCCGACAAAAATCCTACCTGTTGCTTATTTCGTATTATCGGCAACTAGGTGTTCGTTGTTTATTAGCTGCTAAGCAGTCTCGTGTCTCCCGTGACGCTTGAAGGGAAAGTGAACCCAATTTATCGTCAGGCTGCGCTTTGAGCGCGAGAGTAGCCCAATACGCGGCTGTATGCAAATTTAAATCAAATTCTGTCTTGCTGGCAGTTCTGATAACGCGGAGTTTCGCAATCTGATAACGAGGCATTTCTCAATTAGTCACTGCAACGAAATTAATGAAACTTTGCTTACAGACTTACAAAATTGAGGGTTAATTTCAATACGTAACATAAATACAAATCTACAATTCTCGCCTGGAAAAGTAAGCAAAATTTAAAAAATTTTCTCATATCTTCTCTTACGTTCTGTATCAAACTTTGTTGTATGAAAAGATATTAAATGAAAATTTATTCCTCGGGTTCCATATATTTTAAATAAGGATTTATTTCAACTATTTTTTTAATTAATTTTAGTCAAAAATTTCTCAATTACACAGCAAGGGTCGAAAAAACCAAACAAAACATAAAATATTTTTTAATAAGTGTTTTTAAAACGAAAAATTTTAACTAAATAAGCTAATGGAATTTTCTATAATTTAAGTAAATTTAAAATATTTTTTTTATTTTGTAATATTATTTAAAAAAACATCTCAACAGCCAGCAGTACGATAGGTCGTAAGCTCTATGAACTCCCAAAGACTTCCATACATAAAAAAATTACAATTTCATCTCTATGAGACTTCTATAATACATATTATATAAAATATATTTGCATTTTATCGCAGAATTAATGGTGGATCTCATAATATTCAACATGAGTTCTGTAACAGAAAGGCTACCAAAATCATTATGTATGTTTTATTTAGGATTTTTTTAAATAGAGATGTGAACACGGAATACGTGTCACGTCAATATTCTTACATTTATCAAATTAAGCTAAATAGAAAATAGATAATAGCAAGACAAATTATTATGTCATGTATACATTTTTTTCTTCTTTCTTCGTAAAGTGATCACTCAAGCAGTACGATAGGACGTAAATCCTATAACACATAAAAAGACTTTCATACCTACTTTAAAATAGCTTCGTCTCTATGAGACATCATAATTAATAACGTCCCCTGGGGATAAATTTATTTTGTTCTTGAAAATTTTTAAGCAACTCAAAATATTACACAATAATAATTCTGTAATAAAAGTCTTATTTTAACCATTTATAGTATATATACATATATATATATATATATATATATAATATATGTATATCATTATCTTATTTTCTGTGATTCAATTAATTAAGTAGTGAATTTTTTAAAGCTTCTGTAATTTTACTTTAACCTACAAATTATATGATTTCGATATTGAATTATTATGTAAAATGTTATCCATAGACCTTTTAGGTTCTTGCCATATGTTAAATAAATAAAATAGTAAAAGATTCTATGGTATTTTAATGTGCCATCCCCTTTACTTGCTAAAACGATAGAAAATGATGCGAAAAGTGGCAGGAATGTGAGAAAGGATGTATAACCTGCCTATTCAGATATAGTCACTAATTACGGCAATTGCGATTCTGAATGCTTTTTCATGAATACGTAGTGTACTTACACTTAATGTTATAACTTTCACGTAAGAAACTGACAATAACATGAGACTTAATTTATCTAACAACCAGGGGTTATTTACTAAGCAGAATAAATATTAAATAGTCTCATAAAGAATGAAATCGATCAATCAAATTAAATAATATTAAATCTTTGATAGAATAATAATAATAATAATAATAATAATAATAATTGGATAATTTGTATAGCGCCGTTTTCGCGAAATACTCACCTCAAGGGCGCTTTACACAGAGAAATTATTATCTTACAAGACAACTTACTGCTAGAAAAGAAAAAACTTATTTACTATTACTTATTCACTAGGTGGCATACAAGAAGTGGAATTAAAATTGAGTACTATAATAGTTTGTGAGTCCCTGAAAGAATTATGTGTTTTCGCGGAGTGCACAATATGAGTGGAAAACATTAGCTAGCGTTGTTGTGGTTAGATTTTATAGGTTTTTATAGGATTGTCTAAATAAATGCGTCTTAAGTTGTTTTTTGAACAGTGGTAAGCTGTCAGTTTGTCTCAGTTTGTTAGGTAGTTTGTTCCATAACTTTGGTCCAGCCACCGCGAAAGCACGATCACCGAAATTAGTTTTGTGGACGCGATTTACTTCAGCTAACCTATTTGTATTAGATGTTGATGCTGAGCGAAGTGTTAGTTGTCTATTATTTGCGGAGAATGGAATGCAGAAGTCGGTTATGTATTGAGGGGCCATGTTGTGAATAGCCTTAAATATTGTAAGGCAAAGCTTATATTCAATCCTCTCTGGACATCTAAGCCAGTGAAGGTTTTGAAGATGGTTTGAGATGTGCGCAAACTTTGAAACATCAATAAAGATAGTATCATTCATTATAAATAAGATACATAAGTATATTCGTATTGAATGTACTTATGTATCTTATATAATATAATAGTATATAATAAACATTGATTATACAACCATTTAAATTTATTTATTTGAACAATAAGATTCGTAAACTATAATATCTTTCATTATAGTGATATAAAACTAATCCTTACCATAAAATTATTATCTTTACTTTACTGATTTTTTTTAAAAATAATATTAAAAATTAGAACCTTTCTCCACAAAAATAAAACGAATACTTAAATTTTGTACAAATAAATTGTTCTTACCCGATTCCCAAAAATAAATTTACAATAAAAAACATTTTAAAAAATCAATATCTTAATATATACGTTATTTTAATTTGTTGAACATATTTTCACTTTATGTATAGTATAAACGTTTATTTTAAAGTTGAGGAACATATTTTCACTTTAAGATTTTTTACATGGTTTTATTAGAACGTATCTACCATATAAAAATAAAATTAAGTGTATTTTAAGGAAAGGTTGGTGGTTAAATTTTGTTAGTTATTTTTAATATTTGTAGTTATAAAATAGAAACGATGTTTTTTATAATTTTTATTAAAATGAATAATCACAATGTACGAAATTTGAATCAATTTTTTTTTAAATATACACTCGACAACGACAAATATACACTTGACAACGAAAGAAAAAGTGTGGGATGTACAAGGAGCTTTCATGAGTGGAAGAGGATGCATGGACCAGATTTTCTCACTGCGCCAGATGACCGAAAAGTTTTTGGCAAAGAACCAAAAACTTTTTTGTGCCTTTGTGGATCTCCAAAAAGCATATGACAGAGTGATAAGACGAAAGTTATGGAAGGTTTTGTCTGAATATGGGGTGAAGAGTAAACTCATACAGGCAATTGCATCCTTGTACGAAGGAAGTAGTGCTTGCGTGAGAATTAATGGGACATTCACATCATGGTTTGATATTACAAAAGGTGTCAAACAGGGATGCGTAATGTCACCATGGCTTTTCAACCTGTATATGGATAATTGTATGAAAGAACTGAAGGATCTAGAAGTTGGAGCGAAAATGGACGGACTCACCATATCCTGTCTGCTATACGCAGACGATGCAGTATTAGTGGCTAACAGTGAAGCTGATCTGCAGTGCTTGGTATCCAGGATGTCCGATGTATGCATGCAGAGTGAACTTCTGATGAATGTCAGCAAATCGAAAGTGATGGTATTCGAGAGAGACGAAAGAGTGACTAAGTGTGATGTAATTATAAACAACGAATGCTTAGAACAAGTGAACGAGTTTGTGTATTTGGGAAGTATGTTTAGTAGAGACGGCAAGGCTGAGAATGATATCGAAAGGAGAGTAACTGCGGGAAACAAAGTTAATGGTGCACTAAATGCAATTATGGCCAATAAGAATCTGTCAAAAGAAGCAAGACTAGCGGTACATAATGGCGTTCTAGTGCCAACCCTTATGTATGGAAGTGAAGCCTGGAATTGGCAAAAGAGGAATGAAAGTAGACTGAATGCGGTTGAAATGCGGTCACTAAGACGCTTGTGTGGAAAATCTTTGGTCGATAGAGTGAGGAATGAACAAATTAGAAGTGAATGCAATGCTGGCTGTAGTGTGGTAGATAGAATAAAGAAAGGAGTGCTGAGATGGTTTGGTCATGTGGAACGTATGAACGAGGAAAGGATGGTTAAGAAAATATATGAGGCGAATGTTGAAGGCAACAGGAATAGAGGGCGTCCGCGAAAGACCTGGCACGATCAGGTACTACAAGTATTTGAGGATGGCCCTGTTAAAAGCCGCAACAATCGTAGAACGTGTATGAGAAGATGTATGAATGTGGCCGAAGCAAAAGTGGTGTGCCAGGATAGAAGAGTGTGGCGTTCAATCCTCTCTGCCTACCCCTGCAGGGAAACGGCGTGATGGTTAGTTAGTTAGTTAGTTAGTATGTACATTCCGCATTTAAACTTTTATATTATGTAAACCTCCAATTATAATTGATACCTGTAATTATTTTCTAATCATTTAATCGCTGCTATTTTACAATTGATACAGCCCCAGCTTAATGAAATACGAACTCATTACAGCACTACGCCTGCAGGCAATTAACATAACTTTATATCACATTTTAGCAATTTGTAATCAAATGATGAACTGCGCAGTAACCTTTGAGCAAAAAAAATAATTGCCTATTATATTTGTTGATTAAAACATCACATCGTAAATTGCGCATTGTTGCGCGGTTTTTACGGCACTATTGCGCGAGCGGCTTGGACCGGTGACCAATTAGACACCTCGGCAGTAACAATAGAGCTACCACCCGCCCGCACAGCCTTGCAAGCCGGCACTGTGTACGGAGCCTGCGGAGCCGCGGTGCAGCCGCGCCCTTACTGCCTTCAGTGAGATGTAACAAAGCGGTAAAACATCGTCTTTAAAGAAGGATAAACACTGTTTTGAATCATTATTTATTGTAGATATCCTTTTCTGCACATTAAATTTTAATGATCTGTAAATCATGAGAGCTTGCTTATTATATATAATATAATATTTATGTTCGTCCGCAGTGTTTCTCAATTAGCTTAAACCAAAAGCCAGTTTTTATACAATAATCATAAGGCAACAAACAATAAATCTCATTGTATTCTTCTTCTTTTTCGTCGTTTCCTCACAGATGAAGATTGCGATTGGCAGGAAATGTTCCCGAGGCTGCATCGATGGTACTCTTCCATCTTCCATCAGGAGCAGTCACGTAACACTATTCATCCATTGTCCTCTTCTTCTTCGACCGTTTTTGCTCTTATAGTGCAAAGAATTGCAGAACACATGTCAGACATATCGATGAAATTCATCGGTGCACACGGGCACCACATTTTGAATGCACTCTCACACATACAATACTTACAATTATTACAGAAAATTATTTTGTCGTGGCAATGAAAATATTGGGTACAATAGATTTTCGAAATTATCATTACTTAATAGAACTTACAAAATTTCCTGTAAAATTAAAAAAGAATACAAGTGTATAGAAATTAACTTTACACCAAAGCTTCTGAATTTTTTTTGTTTTGTATCACTGATTGTTTTTTAGCCTTTTTCCAAGCATTATTTTTTCAACAAGTGTTATTTTTCAACGACTCGAGTAAAAATTATTTTAGAAGATCTTTAATTATCTTTGATCAGAAAAAAAATCGGCATTTAATTAATATCTCAAAATAAAATGCATCCTTCTACACCGAAAATTACATTGCTATTGACAGAGCGCCACTGAGCAACCCTTACCAGAACATTTTCAAAAATAAAATAAAAATGTCAATGTATTTTTAATTATATAAGAATATCTATTTCTTATTGTATGTTGCGAGTTGCTAGTTGTTCAATATTCCAGTGTGAGATCTTACTAACGCTTAAAAACGATAGACATTACTTTACCGCCTTGCGCGTGGAAAGAGCTATTGTGTTTCGAGATAGAAGGGTTTAACAACATCTTGTACATCTTCTTGTATGCGTTTAAAACATTAAATATTCTATGGTCAAAATAAATCAAACATAAGTTTTATTTTAAAAGTTTACACAATATGTTTGTTTACTATAAACTTAAAAGGATACATGGTGATGTCAGAATTACTGGGTTTTGCCTTTGCTGAGGTAAACATTTTGCACCACTGATTTATGTAATACCTGTGTAATACAAAGATGAAAGTTAAATGAACTTAACCATTCAAGAAAATTCAAAAGACTTAAGGCTTATAATTATTTCGAAACAAGAAGCGTTATGAAAGATTTTTTTTATTATTTTTTAAAAAAAAATAATGATGACTGAGATCCACTATACCCCACACTCCCAACATGAATATTTGGAATATGAGTTATACAACCATTGTACGTCCGTCCTGACATAGGTACAGTGGAATCGAAATCGGTGGGCGTTAAAATTAGTTAATATACTGTTTGTTTTCTGAAAATGATAATTATGTCTGAACACGAAGTTTGAATTCAAATTAAAATTCAAAAAACAAAAATAAATTAAAATATATTTTATAAAAAAAATTTATTTAAATTAAAAAAAATATTAGGTTTTTTTATTTATTACTATTATTTCTTTATCTAGTATTTAGGTAGGTACTTATTTAGCTTTTTCGGTAGATAGTCATATTATCTAATCAACAATCTAAGTAGATTATAGATAAATATATTTTAAAAATATTATTACGGACTTAAACATTAGTATTTAGTATCAAAACAGAATATAGGAGTGTATATGTTTAAGTATAAATTCATTTACGACATGAAGATTGATGTTTCTCACATATCTTTTATGCACATGCATACATTTTTAAGGTATATTTTACACGGGTTATCGCCATAAAAATATCTTATTATTAACAATATGTATTTTTATATGTAGGTATATTCTGAGAACACAATTACTGAATTTTGTCCACAGAGAGATAATTAGTAAACGATTATTGTATAGATATTGTAGTATATAGGTATGTTAAATAATTCGGGAGAATATTATATATACATTAAAAAGAATATTGCTCAATATTCCACTCAAAATATAGAGGTACCATTACCAGCTGCGAAATCTATATACAAGGACTATAGATGTTTCTAGCATAGTCCATTCGAATAAAAGAATGAAACTGTTTGGAATATATAGGTATACAACTTTTATAAATTTGATAATGTGTGTTCTTACGGTGGAATTGGTGATTGTTGCATTGTGTAAAGTGATCACTAAAACCAGCCCATGCAGGTCATAAGTCTTAAGCCACCTTATAAAGTGCCCTTTCATACACCAATTCATCTCTGTTAGACCACTACAATTTAACTTTTTTAATACAGGCGGACCTCGACTTTCGAACATTCGACTTTCGTACAATTCGCTATTTCGCGCCATTGTCACGCTGTGGGGTAAAGATATCCCCCTCTCGCTCGCTTAAAAGCAAGTGGAATCCTAGTATCACTTGCATCTTACTTCCTTCCGTCACTTTGCTTGTGAGCTAGCTAGGATAGAGATTTAGTCTTGCGCAGGAAAGAAAGATAATAATTTACCATTTAAAATATTATTAATCTTAGACAATGCTCCAAGACACCCAAAATCTCTGCAGAATTTATACACGGAAATCAATGTTGTGTTTCTTCTTCCCAATAATATCTGCCTTATACAGCCTATGGACCAAACGGTGATAGCTATGTTTAAACGATAATTATATGAGGTCAATAATGACTCAGGCTATCGAGGCAACTGACAGGGAAGGTGGGCCTACATTAAAAGATTTCTGGAAGAACTACAATGTATGAAACGCAATAAACAATATTGGAGACACGTGAGACATATAGCGTGGGCTAAAATAAAAGAGTCAACCATGAAACGTTCATGGAAACAATTTTATAAATTGTGATGAAACTCCAGAAACTACCACAATTGATATAGTCCGCCTAATGAATGAACTAAACTTAATGTTACTAATGAGGATGTTAATGAGATGATAAAATCTCATTCAGAACCTCTAACAAATTAATATTTAATTGAGCAACAGGAGTATGAAAATGAAATATATAATGAAAGTGAGGAAGAAGAACCTGACCAAATCATCAAGACTTTAACAATGAAAAATATGAATGAAGCCTTCATGCATCTTGACAATTTTTTTAAATATTATGGAAGATTGTGATCCCAATGGAGAACGCATATCTCGAGTGTGTAGGCCGATCAATAAAGACATAGCATGTTTAAAATACTATATGAAGAAAAGAGAAAGAAGAGTGACAAACAATTAGCTCTTGATAACTTTTTAAGGGAAACACCCGCAAACCCCACTTAAACATATCTCTTAAACCACTTTAACGCCTCTTAAACATCATATATTTAATTAATGTATATTATATATATCTCACAGAGACGAAGCTGTATTTATTATGGGAAAGTAGGTATAGAAGTCATTTGGGTGTACATAGGACTTATGACCTATCTTTATGGTTGGCTTAAGTGATCACTTTACACAATTGTAACATTCGCCATTTCCACCCATGATAGAATATACCATGCTTATTCATTTTTTGGAAGTTGTATATATGTTCAAATTGCGTGGAAAGCTTTCACATATGAGTTGTAAGCGCCTTTCCATGCGGCCTGTACAAAGCCATTTTCATTCCCCTAAATCCCCACAGATGTCGCTAATGAGAAAATCTACATTGCGAATGTTACAATTGTGTAAAGTGATCACTTAAGCCAACCATAAAGATAGGTCATAAGTCCTATGTACACCCAAATGACTTCTATACCTACTTTCCCATAATAAATACAGCTTCGTCTCTGTGAGATATCTATAATATACATTAATTGATTAATAATGTCTCTGTGACATAAATCCAGCACTGTTCTGAAAGATTTGAACAAACTCAAAATATTCTGAATCATATATTTACTTGGTAAATAAATATTTTAAAATACAGACAATTTAATTTTTTTTTTACTTCCCTCTACTTTCGAACATTCAACATTCGCACACATTTTCAGGAACCAATTATGTCCAAAAGTTGAGGTCCGCCTGTATAATTATTAATTGAAATAACTGTAAGTTTTATTAAGCAGTGCATATGTAAGTTATATTAGACATAAAATTAGTAGCAGCAATGTACGAGCCGTTATTGTCCATTGTTCGTTATTTTGACGAAGGATATGGTATCATTATCTTCGGTTGTCAACCCAACAATGTGTGAACTGCTACGAACTGTAAACTGCCCGAATAATTAAGAGCACCGATCGACCAGCATTCCTCTTCTACACCGACTCACCGCTCCCACCCTACTGTCACTTTGAACAATTCGTTGCGCCCTTTAGAACTGCCTGTGAAAGCAGAGTATAAAGGACACGAGTGAACGTGAAAGTGAATGCATAAATTTATATCTTATTCACGAGAAGTCGAGAGGATATTTATGCGCCTCAATAAAATTTGTCATGAAATCTGAGAAATTAGAAACATTTTTTTTTATATTCTCTGAGGTTTGTCTTGTGTTTTATTTTCACCTTTACCGAAACCGGGATCATTCTCATAGGCGCCTCAAAAACGTTATAAAATAGAATAAAACATATTTTGAGAATCGATTTTGCTATCTCTAATATGCTAACAGAACACCCTACCAACTTGCTATCGGTTTAATAAACCCGTGATGTGTCAAAATTGTTTTATACCAATTTTTTTGTGTTTGAATTTAATACACTGCTTTACATTTTTGATAAATTTTATTATTTACATATTCTTAAAATCTAATTTTAATTTTAATTGATTAATAAAACAGTTACTCCTGATTAACTTCATAAGAATTTAGTATTACAATTGCGATTGAGATACCTGACATTGAAAAATTGGTATTGACTTCTTGGCCACGTTATTATTACTGCCTAATTAGGAGCGGGGTTTAATCGGAAATTTTTATTTTGTTAAAACATATTTATGTATATATTAACTAATTTATTTTTCAAACCAGGAACGTATTCTGTGCATGGATGGCACGTAACAGATATATGTAACAGAGATATACATATACAGGTATCTAACGCATTTTTGACCTGACATATTAACATACTCAAAGGTATATTTAATTTACCTTTCACTTATTTTTCTAAATATTTTAAAATATCAAAATACGTTTTTCTCCATGTAACATTATCCATCACTAACCCTACCTATGATGATTTATAAAATGAGATATAAAATAAAAAAAATGCATAATTCTATATGTAAAAATGTCCGTCACTATCAATAAAATTACTAAAAAAAAAAATCTTCAGGTAACAATGTTCATCACTAACGCTAATAAGACGGCCACTGTGCCAGAAAAGGCGTTGTTCTTATAGCCTTAACTCGCTGCCGAAATATACAGTAAAAATACGTCATTTTTAACGGGTTAAAAAATCTCAACGATTTATCACCTTAATATACACAGTCTTAGTAAATTCTGTTATCCACTCGATACATCTCTTATTACATATTATCTATTGTTCTTGCAATGGGAATATATTTATATATCTTTTCTTTAAATAGAGATGCAAACACGGAGTACGTGTCACATGTGAGATTCGAACCCGCGACCTTCACGACGCGAGAGTCTTAACCGCAAGACCAACAAGCTACTATTTGAAAACTTCTAAAAATTACTATTGTGTATTTTTTGTGGTATCCAAGTAAGTCGTATTTGTTTTATTTATTCTTACATTTTTATGAAGGTGAAGGACGCAGGGTCTATCCAAAGGGTAGTTAATAATGTTAAAGTATTGCTAATAGCGTTATGACCGAAATTTAAAATAAAATATGTAACTACTTTCATTCACAGCAATTAATAAAACGTGATTTTGAGAATCCATGTCTCCAAAGCCTCGACTATTGACTCACACTTCCAGTGGCGGTTGTCACAAATAATGTCTACTGCAATATTTCTTATTCCAAGTGACTATCATAAAATTAACTCAGCATGCATAAATCTGCATAAGTTGTACCAGTGGGAACTCATGAGTAGTCACCGGCTGAGATTAAAATCTTATTAATCTAAACTTTAGTATTTAACACGTTATTAGCTTTGAATAATAATTATTTATGGTTGTTTGAATAATCAACATGGAAATTAAATCACACGATTTGTTAGAAAACTAGACGAACACAAAAATTTGGGATGAGATACTTTTATTAAATAAACTATTGGATTTATTAAAATGCGAGTTAAAACAATATAAAATTTACAAAAAAAACATTGTGACACATATGATTTCATTGCTGCATTAAAAGTTTTAAAAATAATCTCCTTTTCTGTTTATTCAGTAAGTGTTGAAAAAATCTTTGAGTTGATAATTTGTCGTTTTCTTACTCATCTTACTAAAACAACGATGCATAATATAATCATAACACATCAAAAAAATATATATTTAAAAAAAGTTTAATCTTACTTTTTACAGTGTTTCTTATTTCTCAACCATAAAAAATATATTTTGTAACATATTATTCCCCTAATTGTCAAACAAAATATTTTTACATTGTTCTTAAATGTCATACTAGGAATGTCTATCACGGTCATTTATAATCTATTAAAAACCTGTAAATAAAATATTAACAATATGATTATTTACGCTATTTTAAATCAACGTAAATAATTCAAGAAAATCTGTTTTTCTAAGAAATCGCTTAAGAGAACACCGCCAGAATCCGCGTCTAATCAACTTCAAAAATGTAAATAAGCCATATTTTACCACATGACCGTGTTATTTTTAAAAAGTACACAATCATTATAGTAGAATTACAAAGCAACGCATTTATAGTTTTCTTTATGACAGTGTACGTCTCATTTCGTTAAAGCTACGGAGAGCATATATTATTGCCATAACCATAACATAACATATAACCGCTATTATATATATTTTTGCCATAACCATAACATAACATATAACCGCCATTATATATATTTTTGCAATGTAAAACTATGTAGTCTATGACTGTTACAGGGGTTATTTGGAAACGAAAATGCCACAAGTATTTTGGGATCGTAGCAATGTTGTTCTAGGGGTTATTATTTTATTATCTAGGTTATCTAGGGGCATTATATACTCCAATTCTAGAAACAATGTTAAAGAGATTGAATAATATGATATTTACTTCACATCAAATTCTCAATTTTTCTCAAGAATTATATTCAATGCTGCCTCTAAGAAGCTTTATCATAACATTAAAAAAAATTACGGAAGTAATACATTTTTTATCCAATTAACAAGAATTATACCTTATTTAAATAACCAAATTGTTAAAATTACCTACATATTTCGGGGCCAATGGTCTCTTCATCAGGATACAACGTATAATAAAAATTAAAAATCAAAGAATAGACTTTAGCAAAATAAAAAATAAATTTATGGGAGATGAATAAATAAATAAGTACAAATATGAAAACAAATTTAAAAGACAATTTGCAAAAAATACAGGTTATTTATAATATTTAATTTATCATACATACTTTTTCTTATATCATAATTTCAAATTTATCCAACTGTAATCTTCTATTATTTGTATGTAAAATTTGTAAACCCTTAAAAAATTATCAATTTCCATGACATGATAAGGAAATTTATTCTCCCGAAAAATTTTCATTTTCATCAAATTAGTGGTGTAAAGAAAGTAAATTCTTGTTAATTACACTAATAATGTCAACACAAACATTTTGCATTTATTGAAGACAATGCTTTGTCTGTTTATTTTTAGTTATTTGAACATTAAATGAAACATATTTACTAGCGCACCACCATAAATGTACGTATACTTGACTCGAACAGTGAATTCACGACCGGATGGAGCCATTACCCCCGCCCGAGACGGCGGCGCGACGCGACGCGACGCGACGCGACGCCGCCCGCCGCCCGCCGCCCGCCCGCACGTGGCGCGCACGCGGCCCGCGCCAACTGCCGGCAAGTGGTGCATTAATGGCTCGCACCGAAACGGGGTCGCCCATAATTGCATTAACTGATCCAATCTTCCGCACATCCGATATAAACACACTGTTTTGTTTTGTTTTCATGTTGTATTTAGTATTTTTGATGTTGTACTTTTTAGGCGCGTTGGTGGTGAAATTTTAGTTGTGCAACGAAAACCACGCGCGTCGTAGCGCGGAATTTTTCGCACCACGAAGCCACGACTCATCAATCAAAAGATAAGATGGCGATTTTCTATATGTTATTTTACCAATAGAAATTTTTATTTAAAGTTTTGCTCTAGTTCTAATTCTGTTCTTTAATGACGGCATCGAGTTATTAAAAATGCTGTTATATAAATGGCATATGCATCCGGCGCTGTCACTTGGTTTATTTTCTACATGCTGATTTTTCATTATATAATTGTCAAATTGATCAAATTCATAAAGCGTTATGAAAATTATGTTCTTATTGTTTCATTTGTTGCCGTTTTGAATGTGTATTTTAATTTTTTATCTATTGATGGAGAATGAACAGTGAACTAGTTTGTGTTGTATATCTTGAATTGGAACCTACCTGGACAGATAGCGCACGCGCATTATGTCTAGTTTGTTCCGATGCAAGGTTTAAATCAGTACGTGGTATTTTATACATACCAAACAAGTATATTTTTAATGCTAAATCAGACTATGAAGCCTAATTACCATAGGGAAACACTTCACAAAAGCTCGCAGGCTTGAGAAAATCAAAGATAAAGACAAAGATATTTTACAATCTCACCGGGAATCGAATCTAGAATCTTGAGTAAGAGAAGCCAGTGTAATTCCACACAGTCACACAACACAGGCAGAATCCTGCTGGACCATGTGTTCCGCGCATCTGTGTACAAATTTACATTATATTTATTTAATTGTATTTTAAGTGCCCAAAAACCTAATGCAAAATGATAAAACAAATATAATTGTCATAAAATATTTATTATACCATCAATTATATTTTAGTCACCATACAGTTGCTGAACGCATCGTTTGCACGCGCAGTTTTAAAAACGTTTTGTAAGGAGGTTGTTTTAAATGTAGTATCAACAATCGTATTGTTAATTGCAATAAAATGCCATTTTTGAATTTCAGTTAATTGTCAATATTGCTTTGCGAATAAAGATTATCGTGTAATAAATCGCAGTATTAAAGTATCCGATATTCATATTGAAAAAAAATTAAATTAAAGCTGATATACATATTATTTTATTTACGCACACCATAGACTATTCTTTTCAAATTATTTTGACATTATTTTCTATATAAAAGTACGCCAAATTAGACGCCAAACGACATTTTTTTTAATAACTTTAAAATAAATGGCAAAGCATAATTTTTAACAATGGAATGTATCACGCCGTTTCCTCGCGTGGATCGACAGAGAGGATGGAGCGCCATACTCTTCGGTCCTGACTCCCGTCCCTTAACATTCATACATCATTTCACTTAAGTTTTAGTATTCTATTGATGGTTCCATCAACGCTCGCGTCATACATATTTCTTATCATTTCTCTATTCATCTTTGATTCTATGTAATAAACTATGTAAACTGTGTAAACTATGTAAACTGATAAACTATGTAAACTGTGTAAACTGATTCTATGTAAAACTATGTATAAACAATGTAAACTGATTCTATGTAAAAAAAATAAAAAGAGTAGCTTGTTGGTCTTGTGGTTAGGACACTGGCCTCGTGATCCAAAGGTTGCGGGTTCGAACCTCACTCCAGACTAGCAAGTTAGTTCTATTTTCATAGCACAAGCGTTCAGCTTAGTTTGAAAATAGTAAGAATATTGAGGTGACACGTATTCCGTGTACATATCTCTATTTAAAAAAAAAAAAGAAAAAAAAAAAACATAATGAAATTTATTTCCTTCTTATCTGATCTGAAAATTGTATTTTTTCTATACATATATTTTTCAATTAAGATATTTACCAAATACTAAATCTCAAACAATTTATTAAATAGACTAGCATTCTAGATATATATTACATGAAAAAAAATATTTTTCAAAACCACGTTTATATTTAAATGAACTAAAAAGTAAAAAAAATGCATACTTTTTTTGTTTCACTTTCCGAATAAAATGTGCACGCTTACAAAATTGATGTGGATTACAAAATTCTGTTATTGATGGAGGGAAAGCGCTCTTTTGTTTGGAGAGTGAAGCAACAATTTTTTGTCCAAAAATTTATTTTTTACTTTTCAGTACATTTAAATATAAAATTGATTTCTATAAAAAATATTTTTTTCAAATAATATAATTTTCTTGGTCTTAATATTTATTATTCAGTGTACAAAATCAATTCAGTAGGAAACTAGCGCCGTCTTTTGGTGAGATTATTAACTAATTTCCCACATAAAACTTTGATCAACTAATTATGATGGATTAATTGTGTAATTGAATCTGATGTGTAAAATTTCAGCTCGATTGAACAACGTGGGGAGCGGGTGAAATATCGATTTTAAGATTCTGTCCAGACACACGGACAAATATAAATATTAACGTGGTAAAATAACAATATTTCTTCCCTTAGAGATAACTCCTATTTTTTTACTGGTTATTTTCCGATGTTGTTTTGAGGAAATTGAAAAAGTAAAGATACAATTTTTGCTTGGAAATTTATTATTTTTTATGTATATTATATAAGGGCTCCTTACTTCCGCAGTGAAAAGCTCGCTCTTCCGTACAGCCGGCTCAGTATTTGCTTGTTGGAACAATCATAGTCGCGTGGCACCGCTTGCCCCACTAAGTGCTGCCCCAGTTGATGGGCTGGCCGCGTGCTCAGGCGACACGCAACTTTACGAGAATTATTGCGAGTGCGTATGTTGTTTTTTCTGCTGCCTAACTTCATTTTATTTCATACATTTTAATGATTAATAGCTTTAATAAAAAACCAAGCAAGCACAAAGAGAGTGTTGCTCCTAATTTTTAAATCAATACGAGTACGTGCGTGTAGAAAAAAACTATTTTACAATCTAATGCTACAATTAGTGAAGAATTAAGAAAAACATTACCATACAGTATATAAGAACATTTATACGATTCTGTGTAAATAAAAAAATAATAAGAAGTTAGTGTCTCTGGAGTTAAAATAACTAATTCAAGGGATGGATGGCTATATTATGATTACGGTTGTAGACTTTCAAGTACCGGAACGCCGCTCAATATGAAGAACAAGATCGCATTTATTAGCTTATGCGATCTAAATTGATTACTTCAAAATTTAATTGAAAACTATCACGAACTCGTTAAACGCATAGATATTACGCAGAAAAAGAATTGAGATATTTGAAAAACATGGAAAAGAAAAGGGGGAAGAATGCCAGAAAAATAATTTACCATGGTGAAGTCAGGATTAAACATAAAATATAGATTTCTAGACTCACCCGATCGATCATGCTACGCCTCTTAAATGAATTTCTTTGCTAGAATAACTCATACAAACTCCTGATACTAGATTATCGGTAGAGTCGTGTGACGGTTTAACTACTACGACGTTTAGAAAAATATACTGAAATCACGCTGGAATACAATTCAACCATCGTCATTCTTATCATAACCAGACTTTTTCAATTAACTGCCGGATAAAGGCTTCACCTGCCTTAAGTGTCTCCCACTTTTCTTTGCTCATTGTTATTCGCTGCCACATATTTAGGCATGTTGGTGATTTTGCTAGTCCAACAGGCTTAAAGGCGGCCAGACGACAGCTTTTTGATTTCCATTAAGTATTACTAGATGACTGCATTTGTCTAGCTATTGTCCATTCTCCAAGCGATGTGGCCTATTCACTGCCACTCTATTTTCTTTTATTCAATGACATCAACTACTCATCGTTATGCAATTTCTTTTTCTGTTTCTTATGAGAAGCCCAACATACAACTATCCACGTATTACTCAAAGTTCTTGGATATCTCTTTCGTAGAGAGTCCATGTCCCAAATGAAATATTTATTACAATATTTTCTTACTTTTATTCAATACGATCACTCATTTTATGACCAAAAATAATAACATTACTATCAAATGGTCAGTCATGCCTGCTGCCATGTGAACAAAAAACAATTAAAAAGCATTTCAAATTACCGTGGAATTGATTCATTTCCTTAATTGAAACAGAAAACTAGAATGGATCACCGCTGAGCTTAATTACTTCTGGAAACTTCCGGTGGTCATCCCCGTGAATAGGGGATGCAATATGGCGTTTTAGATGACGTGCAGGTTATGACTAACTCCCTGGTACATATGTGAGTAATATTAGACCCGTTGCATAATGATTAAATTTCTGTTATGAGTAATTAATTTATTTTTGGATGTCGACAGACGAACCAACTCACATCGATTTATATAATATATAAATATGTATACTATATAAATAAGTTCATTGGCAAGGAAGAGTATGAAAGAGACCTAAATCCAGCAGTGGAGAGATGAAGAATAATGAAGAAGAAGAAGGAGAAGATTTTGGCATTCCATTTAGTGAAAAACTTACATTCGTTTCTTATATGAATGAAATTACTAATAAAGCTATAAAATGTCTTTTTTTTATTTGAGAAGGGTTTCAAGATTCCCACTTACTTAAATCGCTTAAAATTTTATATATGACTTTTTCTCAATAACTTTCATGTTTTTAAATATTTAACTTCGTTTGAGAGGTGACTTAAAATATTTTCTTTATTTATTTACTACACAGATTATTAAAATTAACTTTTGTTTAGTATTATACTGTACTCTTTTAAAATTAAAATTACACCAAAATTAAATCTATAGAGTTAACAAGGACATACTCGTGAAACAATAAATTAAATATACCTAATATGTCTGTATTAGATGTATTCGTATGATCTCCTAACATTGTTGAGGCAAATTGTTCCAAAATGAAATACTATTCACACAAGTGTCTATTATATGTCAACTCATTTTAATCGCTTAAATTCTAATACATGGCTTAGTTCATAGGAATATAGATATAGTTCGATCTTGTGGTCCGCTTTCTATAAATTACTTTAATTAAAACTGAAAAGAGTACACCTTAATTTTTTAAAGTTTATTAACAAATCGCAATTTTTTTATAAGCTTTCTTAGTTTAACTTGCTTAACGTTTGTTCTTTTTTTTGCATGTTGAAAAACTTAAAATGATTTAATATTTTTATATATAACAGTAAATAGCACATTGTACTTTATGGACTTCACCGAATTAAACATAATCATACTCAGAGTACTAGCCCGTAAGTTATCCAGAATTTCTAGATTTTCCATACTCGACAAAGAATTCAGTCTCGTCGAATTATCCCGTTGTTCAATGCTTAAATTTAAGCCTAATATTTTTAATGCTTTTTTGATACAGTGATTAACTTTATAAGGGTATTTAAGCCATACTGGGTTTAACTTGTCTTCAAATTTTATTTTGCACTATTAAAGATTTAGACGTTACTCGTTCAAATGGACGTTAAATAAAATGCAAAGCTATTAGAATTAAACCATTTAGATCATTTATTAATATCATACACATATTTTATTTTGACTAATTATTTCAATGTTAAACTACATATCTATTGCTTCAAATAGAAATTTTAAATTTTTACATTATAAAACTCTTTTGAGATTGATTATTATTTTCATCAGTTCATTTCTTAAAAAAATGTAAAACCGTTTATTCACCACAAGACCTTAAATTTTAAGATTATTTACCTATTAAAGATATAATGATTGCGATAATATTTCATGCTAAACCTCCATATATTAATAATGGCAATTTGTATAACTGTTGATGCAATTGAAATAAATTGATTTCCAGCCATTTATATATAACATTAAATGCTCTCTCCCGTTCAGAACTTGATCCATTTTCTACATACATTTATGCTCGCTGGATCTAGACGTATTTAGACCTGTTTCCAAGCCTATTTATTTAATGACGTCAACTTATCAAATCAACGAGCTACATAACTGCTTTATTATAAATTTCTAAATTATTACAGATCATTCTTATACAAAAGTTATTATTGCATAGGTATTTTAAAGTAATCAAATTATGCGATATATTATTAAATGCGTCAAGAAATATACGATAGTATTCTTAAAAAGTTTTTTAAATAAACAACTTCTTAGTTACTCATCTCGTGACTGACCATCGTAGTACGTGTAGAAGTTGCACTCCTCTCGGTCCAGGGACACACCATTGCACTTAGAATGATCCCGGTCATTTCCTTTATTTGATCTAATCATTTTGATGCAAGCTGTTCTCTTGATCTTGCTTTTTTTCTTCAATTTATTTACTTATTAATTACGGAACTTTAACAGTTTTAAAACATTATAAAATAAGAGCATAGTGTATATTACATAGACCAATTAAAAATATTCACAGGTGTTTATGGCACAGTGAATTAAGAACAGTGTGAGATAAGGCAATATTTATAAGTTGATTAATAAATAGAAGTAAACAATAAACAAAAATAAAACAAAATAATGGTCAGCAACTAAATATGAAAAATATACAGGATATGTTGCTACAAGAACAACATTCGTGCCAAACCCTTTATAAAAAAATGAGATAATTGATGAGTGTTGACTGTATCAAGGGAAAGAGATCGGAGGAAAATGGTGTGAGGGTAGGAGTCGAAGTAGACATTGAGGAAGAGGAGATTAGATGCTAAAATATGTCAAAAGTACGAGGTAACCCTTTTTAGGCCAACTTCCAAGACTATATTTCTATCTTTATTATCTATTTTATCTATCAATAATATATTTTTATCTTTATTTCTAGAGCCCAATCACCCCATAATAACCTAATGAGAACAGCGGAGATTTCATCAAATTCTAGATTTAAGCTTTATCTATATCAGGATCATTGAAGCTTTAGCTATAACAATTCGTATTTCAGGTTTTTCAGGCTAAACCTCCATGTTTAGATGTGAACAGTCTTAAATAATTGTACAATTGCAATCTTGTTTCTTGTCAAATGATCTAATTAAATAGCAATCAGCACTTAGATATTGCTTTTGCTTACTTTTAGGCCGAAAAACTCCGCCAGTTCAAAAGGTAACAAAAATAAACGCTTCTATTTTCTCCACATTTTCTCTAAATCCAAAAATAAATTGTATTTTATAGTATTCTTCTGTGTATTTTTAATTATTATTTAAAATATATAAAAAAAATTATTAATATTATTTTAAAACTATATAATGTTTGAATGTAAATTAGATCTACATTTGGGTATTATATATATTTTTTTCAAATAGAGATGCGAACACGGAATACGTGTTGCATCAATATTCTTACTATTTTCAAACTAAGCTAAATGCCCGTGGTAAGAAAATAGAACTAACTTGATGGTTTTCTTGGAGTGGGGCTCAAACTACCGACCACCAGATCATTAGGCGAGTGACATGACGACACCTACATTATTGATGCATTATTTCAAAAAACTATCACAGGTTGATATTTAGTCTTGCTTATATAAGATAATTTTCTGTAATTAACACACTTTTGGTTGGCAACCTGATGTGCTGTTATGCATTATTCAATTTTTTATATCCATTTAAATTTAAACAGTTTAATGCCTTGTAAATATTTTATTTAAAACATAGGTAACAGAAATTCTATAGATGTTAATAGACACTTGTCTTTTGATTAGAGATTTAATGCAATAAATATATACACACACGTTCTAGCACAATATAACAGGGTTCACATAAATCATCTTGAAGATGCACTCTCCTTCGTATTCAGAAATGTGGTACCATCCAGCATCCATGTCCAATCAAGGAGCCCTGGCCTCGCTTGGCGGATCCTTTTCTCATATTTCACGCGAGAAGATTACGGACCGGTCTTAACGATGCCAGTTATTTATTGCAATAACACATTTATTTGCACTACCTTAGAGAAAAGTACGAACCATTCGCGATCGTTTCTAAACCAAACCGCGATAGATAAACCATTTTTCATACCGCACCCTCGCGCTAATTGTCACGCCAGAGGCAAGTGTTAAGAGGGGTTAACACCTCATCTGCATTTCAACGAACGCTACTGAAAGTCAGCGTAGCTTTTTGATAAAAGAATCTTTTCAGATGCTCAGCCCCAAAAAATTCCCAAAGAAGCGTAAATTTTTTTTGCACAAAGCCTTTACATTGCTTCAATTTATTGTCACGTTGAACAGCGTACAGTTTAAGCTTTAGGGTCCACATATAGCCGAGTATATCCCGTCAGTATATCAGGAGCATAGACAACTGATGACAGATTCATGCAGGTAGCCTCCGCAATTATCTATGCACCATGGCGTGCGATGCACTCTTATGCACTTTATCATTGCCCATATTGCATTCTGGAACCTGGCGCATAGAGGTGAGAGCAAATATTACAGGTATCTCCGGGTACGTCATATTATTATCACTTTCTACATAATAGATAGCGTACAAAATGCTACCTGATAGCTATACTCGTACTGGAATATACCATTAGAACTGATATTTTTCATCCATGTACGTAAATCTGCATTCGTATGGTAATATCGTGACTTAATGTAACTTTCTCTAGTTTCTCTACCAATGGCTAGATCTTATACATCTCCTTTTGGATGTTCAAATTTGAAATATTATATTTTGACACTCATTTTTACTTAAGTAAAACTTAGAGAAATTTTGATATTAAAAGTAAGAAGCACATAAAATGTGCAAATAACAACTAACAGTAAGAAAAATAAAAAAAAAAAAAAACAAGAAAAAGTGTCAACAATATATTAAATTAAATAATATTATAAATAACCAAATTTAGTGTGCAAATAGACAATTTTTAAATTTATTTTCGTTATTAATCCACCTCTCTCTTATTCGTATTACATACCTACTTACTTCCCATCACGCACTTCCCCCGTGGGGGTAGGCAGAGGATATAGCGCCACACTCTTCTCTCCTGACAACTTTCACCACATCACAGGTAGGTAAGATAGTAAATCAGCTAGATAAATGGCATAGTTAAAATTAAAATTAACATGTCGGGTAATTTTCATCAAAATTTATCTCAAAAGCTATTTTTTAAGAGTAATAAATCTTTTTTCCACTTTTCGTGAGATGGTGCGTGATCGCACAGCACCATCCACTTATTCATATTAATTGCTTGAAAAAGTTAAACCTGGAAACAATTGATACGATGTTTTTACATCTACAAAAAATCGCATTTACCCTACAGGCACACGCAGTAGAATAATAGTATTATGGCGCATGAAATCAATATTATACAGTGGCGAGGTGCTCAATCGCGGGCCCGCGAGCGATTCGCGGTCCATAAATATCGCTATTGGGTCACAAATTATCCTATATGTTTAACAGTAGACTCGCGTTGTAGGCAGTTGCCAGGCGAGTGTGGGCGGCGAGACTCTACCGGACAAGTATTTCAGGGCTTTTAAAAATATTACAAACTTTATATTAATAAATACTAAATATTTTCATAGCAGCATTTGAAATAAATTCAATATTGAAATAGAGATTCAATTACAATTAAAACTAATTTATTTTAGTATTGTAAACCAATACTCTCGTTTATTTTAGATAAAGAATATAAAGAAAATAATGATTATTAATTATGAGAGTGGCTATCGACATTTATATAATAACTAATCAAATAATGTATTTTTTAAGATGAAATTTATCAAACTATTCTCTACAAGTATTATTTGTTTGTATCTGCTCTCTTTTATTTTATAATTGATATAATTTTTAAATATAGTATTGTCCTTTTTAATTAAAAAAATGCTTGCCAAAAGAATAACAAATTGGTCAAGGTTATACGTTATTCGAAAGAAAATTTTCTGCTCTACAATATATTGAATCTA
This sequence comes from Agrypnia vestita, assembly GCA_016648135.1. Classification (NCBI taxonomy): domain Eukaryota; kingdom Metazoa; phylum Arthropoda; class Insecta; order Trichoptera; family Phryganeidae; genus Agrypnia; species Agrypnia vestita. The sequence continues at coordinate 69,329 of JADDOH010003589.1, read as the reverse complement.
CCGAATTACCGGATTGTTTTTATCGCAGAGGCATCGAAAAACTTGTAGAATGTTGGAAATAAACTGTAAATAATTTAGCAAGTTATTTTTTTTGTTATAAGGAAATAAAAACTATGAGAAAATGACATTCAGTTAATCAAAATATATACTTGCTTCACCTCTATAAAGTCGAGAACTCATGTAGAGCGGAGCAGTATATATGTTGTATACATTGTAGCAGCAAAATATTTTTTTTTAGATATTATCGCTTCAGTAATTAAACGCATCTCTATAAAAAGGGGCTATAAAGTACACCAGATGGAAAAGTGATATTATTATTTAAAAATAGTACATGTAACAATATGCACCATGTGCGGGATTTTGTTTATCATGATTTTAAATCATCTTGCCGAATGTTAGCTAACATGGAAAAAGGGTATATACTGAATACAAGCCCTATCTCCGTTAATTTTTTTTAGCCGTGAATTGGAACGAAATTACGGGCGTTACACGAAGTGACGAACGGATGATGATGATGACGATTTGATGCCTTCGCCAATACATTAAACACTGCATTGAAGTCCTATCTGTGTTAATTTTCTAGTTATATTGGAATAAATATTAAGTGCCGAGTCATTTTTTTTTATAAATAAAGCACTAAACGACATGAGTATTTTATAGTTTTTAGCATTAGAATGACTAACTCACGTGAGGTGTAGTAAATATTGAAAATATGTGTAAAAATAGCTCATAAATAGCGAAAAAGACTTTATTCGCTTCTTATCTTAAATATTTATTACCTCTTTACCTTTATACTTAAAATGATACATAAACATACTGACACTTACTGCTTTATTCATTTCAATTTTTCATTTATTTATTTATCTATACTCACAAATATGACGGACGCCGACAGTTCGGCGATGTCACTGAGATTGCTTAACAACTAACTAACTAACCATCACGCCGTACGCAGAGAGGATAAAACGACATATTCTTCTATCTTTGCGCCACTTTTGCTTCGGCTACATTCATACATCTTCTCATGCAAGATGTACATGGTTGTTAAGGCTTTTAACAGGGCCATCCTCCAATATTTGCAGTATTTGATCATGCCAAGTCTTTCGCAGACGCTCTCCATATCTGTTGCCTTCAACACTCGCCCCATATATTTTCTTAACCATCCTTTCCTCGCTCATATGTTCTACATGACCAAACCATCTCAGCACTCCTTTCTTTATTCTGTCTTCCACGCTACAGCCAGCTTAGGTACATTCACTTCTAATTTGTTCATTCCTCACTCTATCGACCAAGGATTTTCACACAAGCGCCTTATAACCGTATTCGGTCTACGTTCATTCCTTTTTTGCCAATTCCATACATCAGAGTTGGCACTAGAACGCCATTATGTACCGCGTACCGCGATTCTTGCTTCTTTTGACAGGTTCTTATTGTGTGTGTGTGTGTTTTTTTTTTTAGTGTGTTTATTCAATGTTACAAAGTTTACAATTTTATAGTGTTTACAAAATTAAATTAAGCTTTTTTCATTGTTGCTGAGAGTCTTGGCAGCAAGTAAGCACTACAATTGATTTGATGCCCTGCCTGCTACACTAGTAGTTTACTGTATTATAGCAGACAGTGCTCTTCCAGTAGTATAATGTTCAAGAATATTTAGTATTTATATAACATTATATAACATATTGGCAGGGTGAATAAACAAAGAAATCGAAAAATCCGGAATATTAGAAAATAAACAATATAAATTTATATCACCGAGTGTTTTTTCTCTCTTCCGCAAAATGTTGCTTTCGCATAAAGACCCTTTTTGTAGGGACGCCTTCGATTGTCACACAGAAATCTAGTTCGCATTGGTCTACCTCCGCGGACCGGGCAGTCGGGGTAGCGAAGGGAAAAACTATATTTCAAAATGAAGACTACACACACGCGTTCGCCAGTTTGAAGACTACAAAGTGTACACTACAATTGTAGTAAAAACTACTTGAAGTGAAGTAATTGTAGTACTACGAAATGAAGTGAAGTAAATGAAGTGAAGTAATGAAGTAATTGTAGTATTAATGAAGTGAAGTGTAATGAAATGAAGTAATGTAGTACTGGTCAGTTAACATTTTTTTCCCAAATAAAAATTTGGCGAGCAAAAAAAAAAAGGTCGCCAACCAGATTTCTTCATTCGATTCCAAAAAATTTTCAAACCATGGGGGGGGTTGTTACAGTTTCCAGAGATTTCTTCATATATCTACATCAACTTCCCAAAAATTTCACGTAAAAAATGCACTATTTAAAGTATGTTTCACATACTTTCGATGACTTTGAAGTGTGTGTACTTTGTAGTGTTCGCTTTGAAATGAAGTGTACTATTTGAAGTTTATACTTTCAATAACTTTGGTGTTTGTAGTGTGCACTACACTTCAAAACGTGCGAAGTGTGCACTTCAATGTAGTGTAGTACTACATTGTAGTAGTACAGAGCGGACCCATCACTAAGTCGGGGGCTCGCGGCGAGGAGTTACCGAGGCGCGATGGGGAAGATGACCATTTGTATTATTATTATTGGCCGCTTATCGCGCAGCCGGGAATGCGCCGCGCATGCGCACGACACCGGCGACAAAGCCGCCGCCCACGGGAGCCGTAAACCTCGGCCCGCGCCGGTATAGCAGGGATCTGTAAAACCGCCGCAACACGTAAAGCCGTAACTTTCAGAATGTAACGATTATGTTCGAGAGTAGTTGGGTACCTTATAGTACAACATATATTTTTCTGTGTATTACGTACGTAGACTAATTTGTGGAATATGCTTTTATTTAGAGAACTAGCAAATAATACGTAACAATATTAATTTAAAAGAAAAATAAAAACAAATAACATAAAATTACCAATCATGCATTTAAATATGTCTGCAACGTATCTATAAAAAAATCTTTAATATGTAGGTACATGCTTTTCTCTATGTCTGTTGTTTGTTGTGGTGGAATCTCGTAATTCATTTTTCATCAATTTCCCGAATACCTAGAGCTCTTAAACATTTAAAATTTAGGTACGCAAAATGGATGATTTTACATTATTAAGAAAAGCTGGCCTTGTTGTTAGGACTCTCGCCTCGTGATCCGAAGTTCGCGGGTTCGAACCTCACTCCAGACCAGCAAGTTAGTCCTATTTTCATAGCACAAGCGTTTAGCTTAGTTCGAAAATAGTATACAGAAAAGAAAATTGAAAATAGTTAGTATGGTTAACACGTATTCCGTGGTCGCATCTCTATTTCAAATTAACTTTTGACTTGATTTGGGCATTATTTTGATTAAAATTAATAATCACTAACAAGCAAGAGCCGCAGAGCAGCTGAAGAAAATGCCGTTCGAAAATTAGTTTTAAGCTTGAAAACACCGCGTTTAATATTTGATGATAAAATTTAATTCGATTTTTAATTTACCGGAATTACATATGCGTGTGGGACAGAGACTCTTAAAAAAGGTTCGGAAAAATAAACTTAACATTTTTGAAAGAACAATTTTTTTTAAATTATAAGAACATTTGAGAAATAACAAGTTAATCAATGGCGTATTCGCACGCGTGCAATTCAGGGCTAAAAGATTTTTATCGAAATTCTGCTGTAGTTGGTAATCGGTAATATTGAATAGGCAGAACCTAGGACATCACTTTATAATGCGCTGTGAGCCATCCTCTTCGAGAAGACCCAAATAAACCCCTTGAGAAGAAGCCATTTTCCGGCCCCCGAGTTGAATATGTTCATTTAGAAGAGAAGTGCAATCGGTGAATTGACCGTGAAACATTGAGTAGTAGAAGTAAAAGACCATGTTATGTTATGTCATCTGTTGAATTTTAAAGGAAATGTATAATGAGCAACGGTATTGAATTTTTCAAACTATTTAAATAAATTTAAAATCACCAGCAGTTCTCAATATTATTTAAGACAAACGCGTCTTCTTATTGCTTGATTTTACTATAAACTAGCTTCACTTCAATAGAAGAATTCTAATCGCGGGTAGTAAATTATTTTATTATTATTATTATTATTAAATAATAATGAAATAATTTAATTATTTTTAAGTTAATCATTAATTTATTATATTAAGTAATTAATTTTATGAAGGAAATTTATTATTATTATTATTATTTTGATATTCACTTATGTTTTACTGAAAAAATTCGTGCTTGCAAGAAATAAAAAAGCCGAATCTAATTATTCCTTCCTAATTATTTATTCAATGAATCTCAACACATTTAAATCATTTTTCTCCATGTGTTTTCAAAATTTTATGCGAAGAGTCAAAGAAGTTATTATATATAGGGATATGTAGGGATATTTGAATATTTTTTTTCTCTGTGCATTCAAAATTCTATACGGTATGTCATAGAAATTGTAATATGTAGGTATTAGAAGCAAAAGCGCCAGTATCGAATATACTAAATTTACATAAACGTTTTATAATTGATTTTAAAGCTAGAGCGGAAAATTTTAATTCATATGTACTGTGCTTTTGATGAAATGTTTACAAAACACACAAACATGCTTTAAAACTCAATTATTGTGAAACTGAAACACATCTTGGTAGATAATCGTATTCAAACACGTCGCCCTGTCATATTCAAAGTAGTGCATTTGTTTCTAATATCCTCATATATCAACACTATTCTCGAAATATTTTTATTTTATGAATAATTGGAAAATATTGAATAAACAATACGGCGCTTACGATATTTCAAAGCTCGATATCTCACGATGGAAATGACGTGAGCTGAAAATAGATGCGTTGATACAGAAATTTCAGAGACAGTAAGTAAACTATGCAAATTGACGCCAGAGCACTCTTTTACATAGATTTTACTACTTCAAACAAACGGCTTTGTATAATCGATATTATGAATGCTCTAGTATTATATATTGCATTATACAAAGGCTCACTTACTATCGTGCCGTTTCTCCGCGGGCATAGGCACAGAGGTTAGAGCGCCACACTCCTCCGTCCCGACACACAGTTTTCGCCTCATCCACATTCATACATTTTCGCAGCAAGCTCGCCGATTGTTGAGGCTCCTAACAGGACCATCTTCCAATATCTGAATAATTTGGTCATGCCACGTCTTTCTGGCACCGTCAACACTTGCATCGTATACTTTTCTTACCATTCTTTCTTCTTTCATTCGCTCAGCTTGCCCAAATCATCTGAGCGACCATTAATTCTATTAACTGTGTTAAGATCAGGTTTACATTACTTTCTTAAAACCCTCATTTTTTACTTTGTAATAAATGGATCTAAAAAGGTTTTACATCATTTATAAGATAATCGTATAAAAAAGTCTCGGTGATAGATCTTCAATTTTTACTACTGGTGCGAGCCCATAGAGGGACATCACTGCGGCCTAAACCAAACATAAATAAAAATATATATTATTATAGCGATATTAATAATGCGGTTAAGCAGCTCATGACATAATTTATCTCTCCTGCCAACGCGCAGTACATTTCGCACAACAAAAACTGAGTTACTCCGCTCGCGGTATCCGCGGATCTTAAATACGTGTGTCGTAAAAATCCTTCTCTTTTTATGATCCGCATGACGATCGACAGGGGAATGAAGCGCGCGGCACCGACACGAACCATTCAAAAGTGTTTGTGATTTAAATGACGGCTCAGAGTCGCAAAGTGCACTGAAATGTATTAGCTTCGTGGCTGATTTCGTTCATCCCTTTCAGAAGTGGTCGACTTATCGAATTTGAGCCGATGGATATCTGTAAGTAAGGTGCTTGAGATAATAAAGCACTTGCAAGGAATTCGTTTCCAGGGTCGGTGCCAGGATTTAATATACGTAAAATCTTTATTGCAGCTCTATTTACTTCAGCACAATGATTTTGTTTTTTATGAATTAAGATAAAGTATACAAGTCTAACAGAGACGAAGCTATTTATATGAAAAACGTGCATGGAAGTCTTTGACACCTATGGAAGGGTGGCCCAGGTTTATGACCTGTATGGCTGGTTTAAGTTATTACTTTACACGATGCAATTCCACACGCAAGAACATACACACACCAAATTTTTGAAAGATGTGCATATGTTATAAATCAAATCTTTTTTTAATACGAAACCTCTGTACGAATTGGTGTGCGATCTAGGTCGTACATTGTTAGAAATTGATATTTTGTTGATTTCCCCAATTTATTGAAAGGAAAATACATTCTTAAAAGGTTTCGATGTACATTACAAATACAGAATATATGTAAAGTGCACATTTAATCAAAGAGTGGTGATTATCATATCAACAGCAAGCTCGTACAATCTTTATCTGCATGAAAAAGATTTTCTGCATTCATGATTTTAACCCTCGATTACGAACGCTAAAGGCCAAATGCCACGTGTTTTCAATATTATTTTATGGAATGGAAACATGGACGCTAATCGAATCATTCGAAATTTGGGTCTACAGAAGAATAGGTACTCAAAATAATCTGGATGGACAGATTTACGAATGAAGATGTAATGGTTCCGATGAATCAAGGTAAATAAATAATTAAAACAATAAAAAACTAACCCATAAAAAAGTTTTTACAATACTCCCTTTCTCATTTTCGGGTTTCGTGTCTACCAGATGCGTCGGAATCTCCATACAACTTTCTAAATTGTATGAAAAAACCATTAAAAATTTGAAAAATCCAAAATTATACTATAATTTATTTTTTTTAACGAAAATTTGATAGTACTTCTTGATCGTCGCCACGAGTCAACTTGGAAAGTTACAGCTCGATTGGATCACGGAAAAAGGGTTAAAAATCGATCCAAAGTTTTTTCGTCAAGCAAGCAAACGCCACGTTAAAAGAAAGGAAATAAAAAAGTAACCCATAAAAACCAAGTTTTTACTATACTCCCTTTCTTTGTAAAATATAACAATAATTAAAGACGAATTAAAACATATAACGTAACAGTAAACTTACGGGAATTTAATATATTTCTAAAATGTCAGATGTTTTGAGATGTCAAGATTTTGATAGATTAAATTATCATCAATATCGTACCTTATGAATTTCCAGCGTCAAATGATTTAGTCAGAATCAGATTTGAGTAATGTAGAATTCTTCAAAACTAAGCAGAAATCTAAAAGAATTAAATGATTATTTGATTTCTTCCCAAAATACCAATTTCGTTGTCATCTGTGAACCAATTGTTATAAATTTTCGAAATTCATAATTATGTACCTATTATACCGACGGAGTAATTGAAATTTTAAATATTCCGTGGTGTCGTCGTTAGGCCGCTGACGGTAGTTAATCAAACATTTGTATTATTTCCAATTTTAAAAAATCAATTAAATTCTCTAAAAATCCAAAATTATATTATAATTATTTATTTTTTTAACGAAAATTTGATAGATCTTTTTGATCGTCGCCACGTCTGCTTGCAAAGTTTCAGCTCGAATCACGGGAAAAGGGTTAAAAAGCGATCCAAAGTTTTTTCGTCAACAAAACAAGCAAGCACACGCCACGAATTAAAAGAAAGGAAGTAAAAAAGTAACCCATAAAAGTTTTTATTATACTCCCTTTCTCATTTAGTAGTTGAAACATTTTTTTCGCTTAACCTACGCGTTAGGCTTCGGTCGGGCGACGCTACGAAAGGGAGTAATAAAAAATTTCCAAAAATCCAAAATTATACTTTAATCAGGTTTCGCGTCTACCAGACGCGTTGAAATATTTTCATACAACAAGTTGTATGAAAAAACCATTCAAAATTTGAAAAATCCAAAAATTTATTAATTTCTTTTAACGAAAATTCGATAGATCTTCTTAATCATCGCCACGAGTCTGCTTGCAAAGTTTCAGCTCGATTGGATCACGGGAAAGGGGTTTAAAATGGATCCAAAATTTTTTCGTCAGACAAGACGACAAGAAGACAAGCAGACGCCACGAGTTAATATAAAGGGAGTAAAAATACGAAAACTTCTATATCTCGGACATGTGATGAGACATTCAGAAAAGTAAGAGATCTAGCAGCTCATAATTCAGGGATAGATTGCCGGAAATTGGGGCCTCAGAAGAAAGAGTACATCTTGTCTGAAAAACCTGTGGCAGTGCCAGTGGTTTGGCCAGTCTACTATAGAGTTATTTTGGGCTGTACTATTATAGAAGGATCTGGTGGAAGGGACAGTGGATATGTGGGTTTTTTGGATTTAAACGACACTCCCAACAGGGAGGGACGCATACAAAAGGATAGGAGTTCAGTTCTTGACGCCCGCAGGATCCACGGTCATAGCAGATATTTTGATTTTGTATTTAACCTGATTTTATTTCTATTTTTCTTTGCTTTTGTTTTTTCTACTTCTGATTTTTATGCCGCTGCACAAATCTATTTCTTTTATATGCTTTTAATTTTCTTGTATTTGTATTTGATTTAATAAAGAAAGTTCTTGGTGGAGGGGACAACGAATGGGTTTTTTGCTGCCAGAACCTTGCGGCGTTCGCCCTATACACGGGCGCCGCACGGGGATGGCTTTAAATAAGAAAAATGTCAACCTGGAGACGCAAGAGTAGGGCCGATATGGGAGCCGTCGGCTCATAGAACGGCCCTGGGAAAGTGGTGGGTCCCCATTCGTTGTACTATTATAGCGCTTATAGCCAACGTCCGTTGAACGAATATAACATAAAAAGAAGAAGAAAGAAAGAACACGTGTAAATGAAAAATCTCGCACAAACGATTCGTTATTTATATTTATGATTAGAGAATAACAAATGCGTAACAACAAAGAACCAACGCTCAGTTGAAATATCGCAACAAGCACTCTGAAAGAATAGACTTATTAGTAAACATTCTCTTTACCGGTTATCCCTAACGTTCGACGCTAAATATAACTAACTACCTAATAATAAAAGAAAAGATTTCAGTTTTTCTAACGGTCAAACTATGAGACCATTTGAAAGCGCTCCGACAAATAGATCGCGACGTAATTTCGTCCCTCATTCTGGCAATTAGCGGCGCCCCGTGCAGCGGCGGCCGGCGAGGCGCGCGCCGCCGGCCCCGCGCCCCGAGATCCTTGTCCCGTGGTCCTGACGTGTGAATGCTTAACCGATTTATTTTTATTGCAACGAGAACGGTACCGAATCGGTTCCAATAATCTTCGTCACATTTTTCAATTTTAAACAATGAAAAAAAAAATTTACCACTGTATATATATTTTTTAAATGATAAGAACAAGCATTATTAAATAACATAAAATTAATCTAAATAATATTATCACCGATTCCAGTCAAGTTAGTGCTCAAGAAAAGAGACACAATAATTAATGTTTGATATTCTACGACTGCAATATTCAGTAAAATGTTTTGATTAATAAAAAAAAGGTGAATTGAATATTCTCATTTGTGAAAATTGTGACAGCAATCGCTGTAGGTACTATAGATTATCATTGGCTTAATTATGATAAAGTTTTATAAGTTCTAGGTAATATTATTATGAGTTCACTTATTTATGTATTAACGATTTATTTATGAACTTTTTGCAGACATACTGTTACAATGCCGTGTTTATTGCTAGTTAGTAATTTCTTGAAACCGACCATTCAATTTAATAGAACAATAATTAAAATAGGTTACCGGAATACAGTGTTACCATAGCAAAACTGTCTTTATGATAACGAGACGAGCAGAAGATGGAAGAGGACCAAAAAAGGTTAAACTACGTTTTGGGAAAGGTCAAATTGCTTTGATGCTACTTTTGAAGATAGTTATAGTCTGTGATGATACAATATCTGCGTAGGCGATTCCACAGCCTTTCCTACTGTACTTTGAATAAGAAGCTGAAAATCTAGAGATGGAAATGCTGTCAGCTGAAGCAAAGTTAAATAGATAAAAAGTTGAATTTAGATTTCAGGTACTGAGGTGATGAGGATTAAAAAGGAAATTTGTCTCAGGCTCATCATTCCTGTTGGAACTACGATTTTCTATAAAAATAAGATTATTTTATTATATTTTACATTATATTAACACTAATTATACAGGAGATTTTTACTTTATATAGATCACTAGATATAACCAGGCTATCTATGCATAAGACATTTCTCCATTAATAATTGAACTTGCATTTGAGGTTATTTTAGGTACGTTTATTTACTGACGAAATTTCACACTTTCTGAAAATTATAATGGTTCATTTGAGAAAAAATTACTTCTTAGGCACAAAATTGTATATAATTTTTTTTAATTCCTGTAATGACATATTAATTAAAGATTAAAGAAAAAGTTCGGAGAAGTATTTGTTTTATTATGTTTACTAACAACGGACATTCGAATACGTACGACCTAATTTCGATTTATAAAGATAGTTATGGTCAGAGGCAGATTATGTCCAAACCCAAATCCATCATATATTTATTTTGTTATTGTCAATACTTCGATTTTTGATTATTATTTCTTAATAAACGTTGTATCCTGGCGAAGGCTCCAAAATATGTTGGTATTTTCAAGAAATAAGTGGTGAAAACAAAGTAGATTTTTATTAATCATATGAATAATGTCACCATAAAATCATTTTGCTCTTAAAACATAATTATTAATGATATTAATTCAATGAATTAATTAATTTAAAGACTGTAAGGAATGAAAGTACTTTCAGATATATAAAATCAAAGAAAAATTATATATCTCAAAATAAACGTTTTCTCGATGAATAATCACGAGCTAAAATTGATGGGAAGCACCCCCGATCCAATCACGCCCTCACCCCCATGCATGGTGCGCAGGACAACAAACAGCCGACAATATGCTCCCTCCTCTCCCACGGCTCCTGTGGGAACCTGCCTGCAGCGGGAGATGAGCGCGCGCTAGTAAAGCCTCCCCCGGTCTGGGGATGACGCGCGATACAATATGCACCCTGTCGGCGCACGCTCTCAACTGAGCCCATTTATTTGAATTGTTACTCTACTTCACCGCCAGATCATCCACACCGAATCCCCCTCGCAGTGCGCCCGATTCCCCGCATATTGTGAGTGGTGTTTATTTGTGTTCCATATATATTATATTTAAGGGTTAGGGGCGGCTGATCGTGTGAACTGCGGATTGACACTTGCGGGTGGCTTACTCGTTAATTCAACGTAAGCACTATAGACACCATACATACTAGTATTATATTCTACTACTTTGTATTAAAATCTACTACGACGTCTACTTTGTATTAAAATATAATACCAAATAATCATTATTATATTATTGATAGATATGGCATTAATATTATAGAAATTCTTCATGATGATCATTAAATTGCTTGAAAAATGTAAACTATCTTACCTCTACGTTAATTTAATAATAATTTTATATTTTACTACATAAGTTCCAAGAGTAACAGAATCTTTCATTAACAGTTGAAGTATTATATGACAACTTTCAAGTATAGATTTTTTATATTGATTTGGTGAAATACAAATAATTAATTGGTTAGTTCATGTTTTTGTATTGTATTATATATTTTTGTTAGACTTTTATCACTAAGTCGTCATTAAAATCCGCCCTAGATCGTCGTTTGGCGTTTCTTTCTTGAACTAGCTATTGGATCTTTTCTTATGTTAGTTAAACATCAGACCACCACAAAAGCCTCTTCATTGACAATGTCCTGAAACGTTATGAAAAATAGTTCCACGGTTTATCGAAGAAAAAGGTCGCTATGAACAGAAAGACATATGTAAAAAAAACAGTCTTTTAATTATTTCTGGTAGGTAAATGTATATTTTATTCCTATCAGAAATATTACTGTGTCAAATCCAGCTTTTTGATAATATGGACGGCGTTTTGATAATATATACAGCTTTTTGATTATTTTGATAATATAGACAGCATTTTGATAATATAGACAGCCTTTTGATAATAAGACAGTTTTTTTATGTTTTGATAATATAGACGGTGTTTTGACATTTCTTTTCAACTCATGCTCCTTTGCTTAAATTTTAGAATTTTCACATTTCGACATATTTTCTAAAACCTACAAAGCATTGTCATAATCTATTTAAAGTATTTTAACAATCAAGTCAACATTTTTCATTTATACCTAAATACACACAAATCCTTTTTTATTCTTTTTTCCATTTTTTAAAACAATTGTAATGAATAGGTACATTTACTGTTTAATATTTTACCTGGTTGTATATTAAATAATTGTAATGGCTTTAGGGATAAACGCCATAAGAATCCCAAATAATATAATTATTTGCGCGGTGTATAGACACAAAAGCGCCACTATGAGTATGAGATCCATTGCATCTATACACCACATGCATCGGTGTCACCCACTGGCCACAGCCTCGCGCACGGCATACATTCAAATTCTACATTCATTTTTTTTTTGTTTTACAGTCATGTTATAATATTAAGGCATTTTTAATAGAATAGAATTTTTAATAACAATAAATTAACAGCCATTCGAAACAGGAAATTGTTAAAATAGCACTTAAATTCTAACCAATGCCTTCACATACACAAACACAAGTCAAGACATTGAATCAAGGTAGGCACGGTTATTCATTATAATACATAATAATTATAAAATATCAATATAATGTTATAATACAACACTCCTAGATAATATATTTCTTTTTATTCAGAAATAAAAATTGTTATATTTTATATCCACACTAGCTTACCCGCGCAGCTTCGCACGCGTAAATTTTTAGCAACTTTTAGTTATATTTTAACAATTTGTGTATTAACCTTAACATATAGATATATGTCATCACGGACATTTTTATAGAATTTTTGAGTTCTACAACTTTTCTATAGAAAGTATTTAAATATCTTTTACCGTTTTTACCGATGAATAGTTTAGGATATTACATCTTACATCCAAACTTATAAACTTTGCATCTTTTTATTAGTATAGATAATATGTTAATATAAAAATTGTGCTTTTTTATTCTTTTTTATTTATTACTCTCATAAGGCTTCGAAAGAGCCTAGGTTTCTATGCTATAAAGGAGAACCTTTCTCATTCAAATATTATTTTTCGTCTTCTTGTTATTAAGTGGTTTTAATGGCAGGGACGTTAAAGACAGGCTTCTTGTGCATTTAACACCCCTTTGGATGTATTCACATATTTTACAATACAAAATTTCTATAGAAATGAAAAATAAAGTTATATACCTTATTAACTTGCTAAACTCATGATACATATGTTTATAAGTTGTTTCTGCAATTAAATAAATTTTTAAAAAAATACAAAAAGAAGTTGAATAAATTTATATTATTATGAGCTAACGCATGACGTAATAATCATGTTACGTTATAAATAATCATTGATATCATTGACGTTAACTAATCTATTTTTGCTACCAAATCGTGTTATGAAAAATAATTTCACTAAACAATATTTATAATAAATTAGGATTAATCGCAACACGCCGTAATTTATAGTCACTAAATATTATGAGATCTCGGCCATTACGGAACAGCGACCCAACACAACTCTTAATTTTTTCGACCACAAATTGCAAAATTTTAATTTGAAAAGTGTCAAGAGACAATATGTTGCTCTTATTAATGTGTGAGATTCGCCGCAAATATGCGTTACACCTCGAAACGGGGCCAATTACATTATTTAGTGCTCCGTATGAAAAATGTCTTTTGTTGTGATTAATTCGTAAACGGAATATATGGTAGCTTTAGGCCTTCTTTAACGTGTCATAATTGAATGTTTTAAAAAGAGTAATAAATATCGCACGAAAACGGTTTCATAAATATGAAAGTACGAAGATTTATGACTCTATCTTTAAGACCTTCTCATTGCGCAAGAAATGCAAATTTATTCTAGTCACGAATCCGATATCGGACAATAATAATTATTGCTTCGGTGCACACTTTTTCATAGCCATATTTCCGAGATTTGCACTACATACTAATGGCAGTATTGAAAATCTAAACGGTAATCAAACCCATAAATCAACTTCGGAGCGTCGTTTATCGAGCTTTATTAAAAAAATTATCGATACATTTATTTTCAAACGACCAATTTATTTTCACTGTTTTAATCTTGATTTACTTTTGAAAAGAATTAAATATATACAGACGGTAAAGAAGCCAAATATTATTGAAGTCAGAGATGTGATTTTAATTAAGTAAATTTATCCAAGGAGGTAGATTAAATATAACTTTAATAATTACTATAAAAACAAGAGTATTAATTTACAAGAGTTAAGTATATATAGACGGTATGAAAAGATTGTTTTTTTCAATTGATTCAGCAACATTCTGGATAGACATTTTTAAATATTGATTGTATTATTTGTATATATCCACTAATATTTGATTAATTACACCTACATGTTTCAGAAAAACCTTTCCATCGTCAGGGTAAAATTTATAAAACACCTTGACCATTGTAGGTGTAATTGATCAAATATAAGTAGATATATACAAATAATGCAATCAATATTTGAAAAGAAAATTATTGGAGTCAGAGATGTGATATTAACTAATGAAATTAATCCAGTATACAAATTTTATATATATTTTAACTGTCATATTTAATACAACATATTTGACTTTGATAACAATCATACACAATTAGCAAAAAGCAATCAGCTTTGCCGATTGCTTTTTGCTAATTGCATTCTGCATTTTTGCTAATTGCATTACATTCTGGCTAATATCGACCGCTGGTTTCTCCTTATGACTTATTTAATTTTAAAAAAATACACTATGCTAATTGCATTCTGCATTTTCGCTAATTGCATTGCATTCTGGCTAATATCGACCGATGGTTTCTTCTTATAACTTATTTAATTTGAAAAAAATACACTATTGCATAAAAAAATCTAATATAACCCAAAAACGTTAATACAATCATTCCAGATTCGCAGCTCTAATATATAATATTAGGTCCTTACATATGAAATTGACGTTTTGCCGTACTGGCAAATTTGATCTCAAATATCTTCTCTTTGGTTAGGAATTCCAAATCCAAATTTATACAACTATTTACTCATGTATTTGTGTTTTGAAAATTATAATTCATTTGTTTTTTCCTCAATTGTTTTTTTCTTTGCGTCACTCAGTTTACAAAATGAAAAACTTGAAATATCGCATTATTTACGAGTACGAGTTCCACCGTGGCACCAGTACTGCAGAAAAGGCTCGAAGTATTAATGATGTGTATGGCGACGGTGCCGCAAAAGAAAACACAGTGCGTTTTTTGGTTCCAACGTTTTCGTTCTGGAAATTTCGACCTGCAGAACAAGCCCCGTGGACGGCCGGAGACCAAAGTTGATAATGAAGAATTGAAGGCTATTGTGGAAGCGGATCCATCGCAAACCACATCCGAGTTAGCTGCAGGCTGCGGTGTTAGTGATAAAACTGTTTTAATCCACTTGAAGCAAATTGGTAAGGTGAAAAAGCTTGAAAGGTGGGTACCTCACGAATTGAGTGAAGCAAATCAACAAACGCGCGTGACTGCTGCGTTGCATTACTCAACCGGCACAATAATGAAGGGATTTTAAATCGAATCATTACCTGTGATAAAAAGTGGATCCTGTACGATAATCAGAAGCGCTCATCGCAATGGCTGAACCCTGCCGAACCAGCCAAACCATGCCCCAAGCGAAAATTGACTCCAAAAAGTTACTTGTGAGCGTTTGGTGGACTAGTGCTGGTGTCGTTCACTACAGCTTTCTTAAATCTGGCCAGACGATTACGGCAGATGTCTATTGTCAGCAACTGCAAACCATGATGGAAAAGCTAGCTGCTAAACAACCGAGGCTGGTTAATCGCTCTAGGCCACTGCTGCTTCATGATAACGCTAGACCACACACTGCACAACAGATGGCTACCAAATTAGAGGAGGTTCAATTGGAATGTCCAAGACATCCACCGTACTCTCCGGACCTTGTCCCAACAGATTATCATTTTTTTCGAAATTTGGATAACTTCTTGCAAAGGAAAAATTCAACTCCCATGGGGCAGTCCAAACCGCCTTCAAAGATTTTATTGATTCCCGTCCGAATGGTTTTTTTAGTAAAGGGATCGATGAACTACCTATGAGATGGCAAAAGTGCATAGATAGCAATGGTACATACTTTGATTAAATAAATATATTATAATAAAAAAAAATCGGCTTTATGTTCCTCCCATACTAAACGTCAATTTCATATGTAAGGACCTAATACAATCATTCATGGATGAGCTCTTCTGGCGTTATTTACCGAGGATCAGCACAAAAAAATAACCCTTCGAAAAATAAACCAAACGCAATTCTAAAATATACAAATGCACATTACCAAACATTTGTGACCGCAGGCTTCAATGCCCATCGCGAAACAAAAGAACAATCAAATAATGAAATAGAAAACCTGCAACCCTTATGTTCCCACAAAGCAACCACCCCATTTGTGATACCATCACACTACTTCCCTTTGATAGCATTGATGTGCCCTGTGGCCGCTGCTGGTGTTCAGACGTGGGTCACGTGACTATTGATAAGCCAATATAATTGATCACCAGCCGATAATAAAATGTGAGGAATTAGTTTCAATTGAATAACTTATGTGACAGTGCAGCGAAAATAATTGTTTTAATTTAATCTAGTACGTTGAACATTTCTAGAATTTTATACCAGGGACACATTTCTCTTTCGGCGCAATGTTTTGCACTCCATCAAGATGTTGTTACGTAGGTGTCTGGTTTATTTGGTGATTTGAGTCTACCTCTCTGTCTTATATTCTCAATCTCTCCTTCAATTACATTGCAATGGCAGGCATTTTGTCGAAAATTATATATACATTGCTTTCGATTTTTGATGGTGACTATTATGGATCATTCTCCTTAAAATTCATTTATAGTCGTGGTTTTCCCGGTTCAATTTATTATTTTCATACTTCTCCACGCTACATCTCGAATGCTTCTTACTTGTTTCTCTCTCTCTATTGTATACCATCCTTGTTTCGCTTTTTTTATATAATTTTTGATTAATTGTTTTTACTTATTTATCTTTGAATTGAAGATTTGCTTCTTGTTTACCAATCTTCTATTTTACATTGAGTTTCTGACATAATGTTTTATTCTACTTCCTAGATATTTATAGCTTTCTTCTCGATCATTTGCATTGCCAATGTTTTAAGTTGTTGCCATGACATTTATTTTTTTGGTATTCAGTTTTAGAGGTAGAGATATTCATTGAATATTTAATTCATTAGCATACTTTGAAGTTATTCCTTTTTTTCATTACAGGTGTTTTATCACCTAATTTTACTTATGAATTTCAAAATGAAAAAAATATATAATAATTGATATTCACGTGAAAATGGAACAAAGGTACTTAGGCTGTAAACATTATTATGTTTAATTCTAATAAATTGAGGATGATTAACAATTATTATGCGCAGCTTATATTTTCAATTGATCTAGATATCGAGGGATTGAATTTAGCAATTTGCTATAGGAATTGTGGAGGGGGCAGAGAGTTTATTTGATCAGCAAACCTTTTGTCAAATTAAGAAAAAAATATTCTCACGTCAAATCAATGCCACTTTTTTATTAGTATTTTAAATTTATTTTTTATGTGTATATACTATATATATAAAATAACCCAATCAAACTTCAAGAAGTTCATAGAATAAGAATAAAGCGACGCTTAAAAATACTGTTGTGGGCGATTATTTGATGTATATTATTTTCGGATATTAGTAAAATGATAAAAATTAATCCTTCCACTCCTTAACACTGTAAATTAATACTTATGACTTGATGCAATGCACCATCCTGGAAGCCTAAAATTTAAGTAGAAATTGGGAGAAAAGAAAATGTAGCATATCCGATTTGTATGCAACCATTTTTTATTAAATATAACTGCACGACCTTTTACTGTATCAGAACAAACGTGAACCAGGAAATTTCGCATCTCAGTCACGGCGGAGGAGCTCCACGGGAATAAACATGACGCGGCCATTTTTTTTTAATTTTCCAAAAAATAATAGTTTAATATATAGCTCAATATGCGCCAACAAAAATAATAATAATTAATAATCACCACTTTATTTAAAAATACCCAAATTGATGATGGTGTAGTAATTCTTTAATATAATAGCAGTCCCGTGTCAACTTCACAGCCTTATAAATTGAAGGCATAATATATTGGGATAGATTCGCGAGCATTTTCTACAGGCACATGTTATATATTCATTGTTCCTCCACCCCAAAAATACCACATTTTTACTTCCTCACCCCCATGTGGGCATTACTCACCTCTCTCTATAAAAATAATTTCATCTCAGTAAAAAGAACCTAATGATGCTCCAAAATTTCATCCCTTGGTATCATATTTTGTTAATAATGTTCTATGGGAAAACACACGTGTTGCAACTGAAGTAAATACGACCTGAAAGCAGCGTTGCACCTAAATCGATTTGTTTTATATTAGTAATTCAATATGGCTATTTGTCTTGTTGCATTTGTAAGGGGTGATAAATTGAACCAGCCAGGTGGGGGTTGGAAATGCAATGATGCTGCATCTCGCTACGGGTGGAATCCCCTTATTCACATGACACAAAATATTATGTATTTTTTAATTAATTTGTTATATATTTCCTGTATACAATTATGTAGGTAACGAAAAAAAAACTTTCCAGCGAAACAGCATATGATTTTTCAGAAATATTCAAGATTGAAGCTATTGATGCTGTTCGTGGTCTTTCTAGACATTTCCTTTCGGTCTAGACAATCACGTTTATATGAATAATGTAATGCATTTCTATTCGCATCATATTTGATTTGGAACTCGTATATTTTTTGAAGAATAGGGACCCTATAAGAACAATCTATAAAATCTCATCAATAAAAAAAATGTAACAGAGCTGTAATGTATTGTAACTCACAATATTTTACAGGTGGATTATTGCCTTGATTATGAGTCGAAAATGTACGAGCAACAGTGACGTAATATCAATAGTTATGGAAATATGTAATATCAAATTTTGCGTTTCTTTTAATAATTCTGACCTTGCGAAACGTTGAACTATGATTCCGCGAAATTATTATTATTAAAAAATTATACGTTTCAATACAAGTCAGATAACATGACAAAAACCTTCAAAATATCAATGTTTAATTTCAATCGACGGTTGCTTATTTGATTTGTATTGAAACAAATGAATTTTAAAAGTCGATATAAGTTACTTTATTGATTGCTTGACGTTTTACAGAAATTAAAAGTCAGAAGTACCGAAAAAATGCAAATATTAACATTAGATCATCGTTGCTTGAACATTTTCATCTCATTATCAAGGCAGGAATCAACCTACGAACTATTGTGGACTAGCTCATTTACACTCTATATAAGGGTACCCTAAACTTTAGTTTAAATGAATGCTTTAAAAATATATTTTTTAATTGAAAACAATTTTTTTTGGGTTTTTACTCCCTCATTTATTTTATTTTCATCAGATCAAATGCGAGCTTTTATTACATAAGTATACATGTGAAATATCTTTGAAAACTTGGGATGTGTATTGACCGATAGTACCTACCTATATACTATGTATAATTTTTTTATTTTTTTATTTATTGATTCATATCATCGTGCAAGCAAATCGTTGAATCATATCTACCAAGGGTTATTACTGTGTGATGAAAAGATTAAGATGTCCTGAGAATCGTTTACAGTAATATCTAACTTTACACGGGCATGTAATGTGACGTCATCAAAAACGTGTTGTGGTTTACAGAAAGCACGAATCAGCCTACCGTCGAAGCAGGAAGTTTGTAGGTGGTCAATCATATTCTTAAATATCCAGTTTTTTTGTTTTCGTTGCTTAAGTATACGGTATCAATTTTATTACAACTAATTGCAGGGTTAAGTTCCGATATCCATTATAAATACATTTCAATTAAAGCTATTCTGTAAGTGCCTTAAAGCTCAAAACTTATTCTTCTCTTGCGCTCAATGCAATCAATGCATGTTGGCTATTATCTCTTTATTTACTGCGGCCCGATATAGCTGTATAGTAAGGCTGGCCAAACCACTGTCTTAGATTTTTCAGCCGTGATGTTGCCCTTCGTGCAGGGCCTCGACTTCCGGCAATCTTTCACCGCATCTGCAAGATCTCCTACTCCTCTGGATGGCATCACATGTCCGAGATGTTGAAGATTTTGGATTTTTTGTTTTACTTACTTCTCATTCTTTATTCACCCAAACCATAACATCTTCATTTGTAACTCCATCAATCTGGCCTATTTTGTGTATTCTTCCGTAGATCCACATCTCGAATGCTTCAAGTCACCTTATCAATTTT
Source organism: Agrypnia vestita (assembly GCA_016648135.1). Classification (NCBI taxonomy): domain Eukaryota; kingdom Metazoa; phylum Arthropoda; class Insecta; order Trichoptera; family Phryganeidae; genus Agrypnia; species Agrypnia vestita. The sequence goes on along the minus strand of JADDOH010003589.1, from coordinate 49,070 downwards.
TCGGTAAGTCTCCATGCTTCCATTACATAAAATTATATTGAGAATACATTCGCATTCGTAATCGGAAGTTGAGATCGTGAGTGCAAAACATATTTTTCATGCAGTAAAGATTACACGAGCTTGCTTGTGATCATCAAACACAATAATTTCGTTGTCTGTCCGTCCGTCTGTCCATCAGTCTGTAACTTCGTTTAATATCCGGAATTTCGTTAGAATTCACGGATAAAAAACGAAATTAAACGGCCGGAGATGGGACTTGAACCCCGGGCCAACAAGTCCGAATCGGCCGCCCAACGCATGTTGATAGGCCGCCTCTCCGTGGAGCACCAAAAAGATAATATTCCTAAATATATACTAGGGCTTAGCAAAGACGCGACCAACGTTCCGTCACTTTTGACGGGTTTCAGCTAGTAAGTGGTCTACATTTCCACGATATTTATTGGATATTAAAACAATAATTAGGGCACGCGTTCATAAAAGATACTGTTAATTTGACCAACATGCAAATTGCGTAACGTTTATACAAATGTTCACCTATTAACAATATTCTGTTACCGTTAAACCTGTTAATTAGTGCCTAAAAACAAATATGTTTTTGTCACGAAAATGTGTTACGTATAAGAACAACGATATAATGCTCAGCCTCCATTGTCTCGGCCCGACCCGGGGGCACCGGACTGACTATTCCATAAATTCACTTCCCGGCAGTCGGCTACTTCAGCATTGCAGTCATTATTTAAACCGATCGTATAATCTAATAAACCTAAATTAAACGTCTGAATTTCACAAACGCGACGCTGCCGTCGCCCCGGCCATAAATCTCGACAGCAAAAAACACACAATCATATCGGAGCGATCCTAACAAAATATCGATCATTCCCGCGCTGCCTGAACGGCAACGCCGCTAACGATTCGATTTTTTTACTCGCGCCGGCAATGCTGCGCGATTTGGGGATCGATAAGCGGAAAACAAAGCGCAGAAAGCGTCAGGCTATCGCAACAATGGAATTAAAAATATTTATGTACCAATCAAGTTCACATTCGTGACTCGATCCCTATTGACAGCGCGAGGAAACTCCGCCAGGTGCCGCCGCGCGCGCGGGTCGGTAGATGGCGGATTCCGATACGGCCGACCTCTCGAGATACGCATTAGTCAGATTGCCTCACTTTTTATTGTTTCGTTTTTACAACTGCATTATTAATCAAAATCGTCGCCACACTCCGCGGCCGTTGGCAAACGTGTTTGCGTAAGTGTGTCATTGCACGCCGCCGCTAGAAAATCAATAATGCACCTTTTACCCCGGGGCGCGGGCGAAATAAAAACATCTCGCGGTTCTCTTTTTACTATGCACGTTGTCTAATTAAAACTTTCATCGCCGCTCCGTCCGGCTCATCGGCAGATCTCCTACCGATCAGGCAGTACATCAAATCACCGAGAAGACAATTCTCTAACTGCTGTTGCACCTGATGCATTTTATATTGCAATAATTACTCAGTATAGAATAATGATGTCGACCATAAAATACGCGTGGGATGGATGAAATTTAGATAGGTAACAGGAATTTTGTGTGGCAAAAATATGATGCCTATAAAACTAAAAGTCCTCTAAAGCTATAGAAAAGTCCCCATTCGTTATTTTATCCACAAATTCATTTAACTTAGATTACAACCACATTGATATTTTTAACTCAACTATTCGGGGCATTAAACGAAAATTAATTTCACAACCGCACTCAAATTTGGTCACTCAATATACTCCCTTCATTCGTTCTTTTATCCTAATCCTACATTACACTCTCCACTTCCCATTACTTCTCAACATATTTTGAAACCATAAATTATCTCGTATTGTCACACTTTGCTAAAATCATTAACAATCATCAGTGGTAGGTTCATAATTTATTATTTTTAATCTTATGTATGTTAATTAAATATTTGCTATTAACTTTTCCTAAAAATAAATAAAATAAATAAAAACTAAAAGAAAAGAAGGTATACCATACCATTGTTAGACCTGCGATTATATATGGCTCCGAAAGCTAGACTATGTACAGTACAACTCCTACTATAGACAACTTGAAATAGCAAAAATTAGAATGCTTAGATGGTCAGCAGGTGTATCACTAAAATAAATAATTAAACGTTCGCGAATTTATGGTAGCTTGGGTGTCAAGGATGTATATACAGTAAGCTGGAAGAACGACAGCTGGGATGGCATGGGCACGTAAAATGGAAACTACCAGACCATACAGTAAAGCAGGAAATGTCTGTGGAGCCTCGTCAGCAGTCATCCAGGAAGAAGACCAAAGAACTCCTGGATGACTCAATGCTCCAAAATCCTGCAGAGAAAAGGCCTAGATGATAGCGACATCCAGAACCGAAGAACATATAGCCTGAGAACGAAGAGAGCCGACCCAAAAAACATACCTAGGAAAAGAATTGGGACAATGTCTGGAAGAAGAAGTCAGTATAGAATAATGAATCGACTACAAAGATAACAAATAGTAAATATAATTTGAATTTTATTTATTATCACATCAATAATAATCCAAAAAATGCTTTGAAATAAAAAAATTATTTATGAATATATATATGAATAAATTTGAATATATAATTAAAATGGATTTTATTTATTTGCTATAAATAAAATAAATAGTTTGACGATTAAAATAAAATAAAATAAGTTCAATTATGGTAGTTTTCACTGCACGGGAGCTTAAACATTGCTCGCTGGTCAAGATAATAACTCTACCTGATCTCAACAACCTACGTCTTATTCTAGCAGTCCTGTCATCACGATGAAGCCGTAAAATCTACCATCACTGTGTATTCTTGTAGAGCTACAGAATCAGTTTTGTTTCTTATCCTAAGCGTTGATTATCCAAGACAAAAATCAACAACGGCTAAGGCATCATTCTATTGAAATAATCTTGGAAAACACCTCCATATTCAATGACTCATGATGATTAATATCTATAAGAATAAGAAATAGGTAGATTTTAATAAAATTTTATGTTTATCATATTTGAAATGGGATATTAAAATTAATATGAAAAATTTTAAATAAGTTTTATGTTGTACTGTTCTGTTATTTTCCTAGTTTAGCACTTCAGTTGTTTCAACCTTATCCGCCGTATTTATAATTTTTTCCGCCATGGTTATAATTTATCGTACGCTGCACATAAATTTCATTATGAATGTTAAAATTCAGGCTGCTTCAGACGCTTTATATGTACATATGCACGTGCGTAAGTACTTACATAAGGACTGATTATTAAGAGAATTTTCCTGGCGCTGGCTGTCATTGAGACTTGAAATCGTTGCGCGGCCAAATGATTTAGTACTGGATCCAAATGCGTAATTTAATTACTTCGAAATAGACATTCCTGTCATGTAACATTCTTCAAACGCCCGTCATATGACGCAACGCAGGACGGGACAGTACATTATTATGAGGCATGTTCCAAGACCAATAATCATAATAATTCCGTGTTTTCAGTTCTATTCAAGTCATTAAAACGTCACCACGAACTGCAGAATTCTTGCCGCTTGTTACCGCGGCTGACCATTGTAAAACATTAATTTGCAGAGTCGAGCCGGTCCCTGTTTTGCAAACGTAACCTATTCTACTTTGTGCCGAATCAGTGTCAATGTTGAGCTAGATAGTCGCGTGGCGTCAGCAGAAATATTATTGGCTCAAATCAAACAAAGTTATAAACTCACTTATGTGAAAGTGCATTTATACCCTGGTTTGGGCATTACGAGGACTGTAAGGAAAATTAAATACGCAGAATACTTTTGTGTCTAGCCTGAACCCCGAAAGCTTGATGTTGCATCAGGCTCTTTTTCTGTGGAGGACTTTTTTTGCCAAAAATTGAATCACTGTGTACTAACACCTTCCCGATATGGCCCCTTCCATCTTTTTAGTCTATTATATTCCCTTAAATCAGGAAAATCATTAAGAATTATCATTGGTGGTCACGAGCGATGGAACGGAAAATGATGCGTGCTCTTGGTAGTCTCACGGAGAATTGCTTTAAGTATTGCGGCTGCAAAAACGTTTAACCAAGTGCATTGCTTAAAAAGTGGACTTTTTTGAAGGGGACTGTCTATAAAACAACGATAAAATATACGTAAATATTCTCTACTTGAATAGGCATATAGTCATTCCTCTTTATTTGACCGATATTAACCAAATATTGAACCATTACGTTTAAGACCCCATTGCAAAAGCAAATCACATGCAGGTACTATCCTCCCTCTCCTAGCCTCCATATTTCTCCCCCTACCCCCCCCCCCCCCTCACAATTAATGTGTATTAAATTGAGTGCCTCTGCATGGCGTAACAAATGGATGGCGTCCACCGGGGAGACCACCAAGGCAATGGAGAGATAGATGGAATTCAGCATCACAAGAGGAAACTCCCGCGCAAACAGACTGAAAAAGAAGAAATTGAGTGCCATTCATTCCAAATTTTGCAGCGTTACTATTTAAAACATCACCCAAAACATAGACCCCGATTAAAATATGCATTTAATTTTATGACATCAATTCCAAATTTTTCTCATTTCTCCCAGCAATGTAAGACCCGGATCTGCCTGATTTAATAAAACCAATATAAATAATTGTAAAAAAATATTAGATATTTTCTTTGCTTAAATATAGTATGTACCTACCTATTTTCCATTATATTGGTAATTAAATATTTATACCAGGAGGATCTGGAACTACGCGTTAAGCAATTAATGGTGGTGCCCCCAGCAGCCGTGCGACCGGCGGAGAAAGAGCGGATTATTTAAGCGTCATTAAAAAACTGTTGGGTCATTTTTTTATAATAACGAAGCTGAACCGGTAACCAGTTATTATTGTTGACTGAAAAATGTCTAAGCAATATAGGTAACTAATTCTAAATTAAGAGAACTCTTGTTGCTTATCCGGTAGACGACTTATCCGAGGCAAATTCATTTTCGCGATTTTGTTAAGTAAAATATATTTATATTTTTAAATCACAGCCACTAGCGTTTTAAAAAATCAGGAATGTTTATGTTCGTTATTTTATTTTTTAATATACATATATATTATTAACAAATCATTGATGATTCCGATAGTCTTAGTGAGTCATTAAAGTCCACTATAAAAATATTTAAGGACATTTAGAGTCTTAACATATTACAGAATACGCTTTCCTATAGAAACCCATAGACTTTAAATTGCAGGCTTAAATTTATGTTCATACATATTTTAGCTGACTACAATCGTTCTTCACCGGGGTAAGTATTAATTATTCCGTACTTTTGTACTCAAGTAGGAGTTTAATAATGTCTGTGATAGGATAGTTTCAATGTGTTTTACCCACTCACTTATCCCGGTCCAAAATAGTAGACTTCCGAGGTGAAAAAGTGTGTTCAACATTTATTTTTTATATATTAAAAGAAGAAAAAACGGATTACGATAAACGATTATTATATTTGTTCTCTTACATAGAAAATAATATGATTACGGTAAATTCTTGATTTATATATAAATAGATTACTTGTCTAAGACCACTAATGAGTTTAACAATACACAACTAGTTTCGACAACTACCGATGTTGTCATCAACGGGTGATGATATAAACTGAAGCATAAGAGTAAAATTAATTATCTATGGTACTGATAGAGGTGGGTGGAGTTATGTTTGGGGGGAGGGGGTTAGCTGGGGGTAGAGTTTGAGTTAACGAGAATAAAGTAAGGAGCGGTGAAGAATTTTGAAATATTATGTTATTAAATTAAATTCTTCACCGCTCCTTACTTTATTAACACTCAGAATAATGTTTATCGCACATTCAAATAAAATGAATCGTGTATAATTTCAATTCCTAAAATAAGGAAAAAAACACGCATCCACACACTTCATTTGACAACGAAGAAATATGATGCTGGGTTTATTGGCAAGAACGGCAGAAAAACCAAAGAACATACATTATTTAAAAAAAGTATTATAATATATTTTTTACGACACTAAATTATATTAATTTGATTTGCGGTAAATGATTTGATCTTGACTCGATTTGATCCATCGAATATAATGCTTATTTATTTATTTGATTATCCAACAGGGAGATAAAAATACATGTTCTGTAAAGAATACAAAAAAATAGTTATATGTTAGTATATCTTCCACGTTTATTCAATGACACAGATAAGACAATGATAATAAAGATTTAATTTAACAGACACAGTTAAAACTTTGTGACAATAAGGAGGATAAGTAAAATTAAACAGTTAATAATATAATTAGTAATACGTATAATGTATATGTATATTGCACATTGTCAGGGAGGGTGAGTTTCCAGTATTTGCTTCATCATACAACTATGGAATCAACCTAAAATGTTCAATACGAAAGAATAAGAGATTCTTTGGAGCCGGACGACCACTCCGTTACGTGCGTGTGCTGAACTCAGCATATTTATTGATGACAGCGGGGTAAGTAGGTGAGATCGTGACCGAATCGAAATTTAATTGCCCCTAACAGGTTACATGTGCGCTGTAATAAAATGCTCACGTAAGTGTTAAAACACACCGCGCTAATGCTAATGTGTTAATCATGATTCTAGTTTAGGCCATTTCCTTCCTAACTCTGGCCTGATTTATGAACTTGTAAATAGAACGGTTGCATTGGGCAATGCCTCCTAGAAAGGACTGTCACTAACTAACTACCGCTAATTTACAACATGTGTTACAATCACTAATAAAATCACAATAACAATCACTTATCAGGCATTTATACGGAAACTGCAACCCTTCAAATAGAGAAGTTAAGTAAAAAAAGAGTTATTCTATAGCGATTGATTTTATTTACTTATACAATTGCATGGGAATATTTAGTTTGCATAATTGAAAAGTTGTGACATTCTGTATTTCTTTTTGAAAAATTGTTTTACATATTAAAGTTTTATTTGTAACCGTGCGAGTCCAAAATAAAGAAATTAAAATAGAACTCAAAAATTAAATAACGTGAGTATTTAACAAAAAGAAACATAATTCGATACGTATAAGTCCAGCATCGTAAATGGCTAAGCTCATGTTAAAAACCATGAACCTTTTTAACTATTTTAAAAATATTTAAAAAATTTCTGATTTATTTTATAAAAGCTTACATGTATTAAATTAAACTTTTTGCAGTTTGTGCAAGGTTATAAATTGAAAATTCTAGTTATCAAAAATTGTATGAGCTCTATATTTGACATTCTCCGACATAATTTACAAATTAAATAATATATATATAATAATCTTTCGCTCGAACGAAAATAACAGATATAACAATTTAATTTCTTACAGTGAACATTACAAATAAGATATTTATGTCAATAAAGTGGTCATGTCATGATCATTACAGCAATTTAATGATCATTATGAATAATCTATATAAAGTTAACGCCAAAACCATCAACAATATGGGTCAAGTCATTTTAAATACAGAATCTTTCAACAGGTTACAAACTTAGGTAGTTACGTACAATAGAACCAAAGTTCGATAAGTGGATTCGAATTAAATGATTAATTCAGGTAGGAGAAACACTGAATTCTGAAATCACTGAATTCGAGGGAGATTTATCGATCGAGCTTAGGTTCGATTGGATCACGAGAAAAAAAAGAGGAATTTGCAGTATACCGAATTTAGATGAAAGAATCGCTCTAACGAAATGGTAAATTTGGATAGTGGAGTCGGATATCCGATAAATTAGTTACACCAAGATTTTTGTGAGATCACATTCCAAGCGACGAGACCTCACCTGCCCGGAGGGCCAACTCATCACAACTAGTGTAGCCGGTTGTATCCTGTTGGTATGAAATAAATTGTAACTTCAAAGACACGAAAATTTCTAACATGTCTTCGGCACTAAAATATATATTTAACAAACGTATTTCACATCAGAGTGAGTTATATTCATTAGACAACTAATCGAGTTAGTCCCTGAGATTTATCTGGGACGCCACAATAAATTTTGCCGATACGTATTAAATTACGTTAAGTATTTTTAATTACACTTCAATTTGTACAATAATTCAGCACTCCGTTAAATGGAATCAAAAATGACCTCTATGTCAGAGCAAATATTGTGTTTTTAATATTTCGATGCGACCTTTTCAATCAATTTATGGCCTCGAAAGGAAAAGTTTTCTGGCGTCTCCATTCTGACAGGAACTAACCTAAATGGTATGAACTTTAAATTAAAATAAAATTAATAGCCGTTCATTATATTTTATATGCACACTCTCAAAATCAGCTAATTATATTTATTTTAATCATTATATATTATAGATATCTCACAGAGACGAAGCTATTTTTTATGTGGCAAAGTAGGTAAAATGTTTTTTAGATGTTTAGAGGGCTTACGACCTATCATACGTCTGGTTTAAGTAAGCACTTTACACAATATTACGTTCACCAATTCCACCCATGATAGAGAGAGAAAATATATAAAAAATAAATAACTCATTACCAACGATGACGTCTATACTGGTTTATAGGAATGACAAATTTCATTCACAGATGGCGGTAGTAAAATACAACTCACATATGAAGTTTTGCAAGGTTAACATATATGTATATGAATGTAGGTATAACATATATGTATATGTACCTATACGACATCCAAAAATTTGATAGATGTGATAGTCTATCATGTGTGGAATTGGTGAACGTTAAGTTGCGTAGAATGAACACTTAAGACAGCCGTAAGTAAGATAGGTCGCAAGCCCCATAAACACCCAAGAAGACTTTGGTACTTATTTTTCTATATGAAAAAAGCTTCGTCTCTGTGAGACATCTATATTAATTGATTAATTATGTCCCCTTGGGGAAAAAATCCAGTATTGTGCACTTGAAAATTTTGAACATAGGTACTCAAAATATCCTGAATATTTATTTTTGATTAACACATCTTTTACCACGTCAATAACAGTATTATATTAAACACTGAATTAATTAATATACAATTAATAATTAAATATTGATTCAATATCGCGATGCAAGATATAAATAAAGTAAGATTTAATATTGTTATTTATTTTATTATTTTTTTATTCACTACTGTTAATACTTGTCTTTTATTTTAATTTACTTATATTATTATTTGTATTATTTCAAAATGATTTTTTATTTTAAATATGCTAGGATTTAAGTTAATAAGTTCATAACTGTCTATTTACACTCCCAAATATACATATATAAAATATATCTGTACATATTTCCAAACAAATAAATAAATCATAAAGTTGACAGCTTTAACTAATGACCTAATCAAGTACAGAAAATTATAAACACAACCTTTGACTCATCCTGTTTTCAAAGTATCATCTGACATCTACAGTTTACAAAGATATCGATAAAAATGTTATGTATTCATTTTTAGTTTTCTTCGGCGAAAATTTCCTTTTATACGAAAAAGTCGATATTTAATTTAGCGTACCGACTATAGTAAACGGATACCAGATTTCCGGCACATTATATAATTTAATTTATTTTTTATTTTTTTCTATTTATTTTTAATCCGTTCTTGTAACGTCAAAAGCTTGATACCTACCGTGGTTTAGGTCAATCGGCAGTTGTTTTCCGGTCTTGCGAGTCCTTTGTTTTGTACAACTTTATTTTAATTTTATCCCTCAGGGAAGTGACTATTGTACCTAGTTTATCTGTCTCTACGGTATTACCTCGTATATATGTATATCACTATATCATATCTCATTCTATTATTTTGTATTGTATGGTTTGTTTTTGATGACAGTGAAGCGGTTTTGTGTGGACGCCTCCCGACGCCGCTTGCACTCATGAGAGTTTTAGTAGCGCGGGGAGGATGAAACTGAAGGGCCGATATTTATTTATTTATTTGTTGAAATTAACGGACATAGTCTAATAATATATATTTCATAAAATGAACAACATAAAATACAAGAGAATAAAAGTTATAGCAATTTAAAAGAAAAGCAAGGACAAATGAAAAGTACTAACAAGATGGAGGCAAAATCTAGACTATTTAACTAGAGATTGTTTGAATCTGGACATACTTACACCAAAGAAGTCCAGATCCTGTCTTGAATTTATAAGACGGCATAACTGTGATATGGGAGCATGGAATCCATAATTGGTTCTATGATGGCTAAGGAACAACACAGTTCATTATTTCTAAGTCTACGGGAAGGGATACTGAATTTTATTTGGCCCAGTTACGAAGGCACATCAGTGTGGCCGTTTAATACTTTTAATATGGTGATTAAGTCAGTGTTTTCTCTACGTTTTTGAAAGTTATAAATTTTTAACATTGACTCAATTTCACTGTACGAGTAGTCTCCTCTATCCAAACCCATCATCCATGCGACTTTTCTTAAGAAACGATGTTGCACGGATTTGGGAGCTATTGCTCATAAAACGGCCTTGGGTGTGTGGTGGTTCCCCCTTCACTGTCATAGGTGTAACTTAAATACATCTTTGCTTTCTTGTAATCTTCTAAACGCCTAGTAAGTTTTACATATTTGTAACATAAGACAGGTATAAAAAGAAAAGTATTGTCACAATTTTGACAGATAATCAAAATTTATAGACATGAACTAACACAAATGTATTGGTACACAACCTGGTTCCATGGTTGGTTCCAATTAGACATGCGCGCCGCGCCGGCGCCGCTGCGCCGCGCCGCCCTTGGACCACGCCGCCGCCGCCGAGTCAAGCCAATCGGCGCGCCGATTTTGGGTGTTACATTTTTGAAACACCTTAAATTTAGATTTTTTAAAACTGTTTCATCTGTTTTTATCGATTAAATTATGCAAATAGATCTGTGGAGGTGGATGAGCCCTCCGGTTTAGGATGAGTTGAAGCGGTGTTGGTGATGTAAAGTCACGATGGTTTTACAGAATTTATTGAATTGCACAAGTAAAAGTTATAGAGAATACAGTAGGTACGAAGGTTATAAGTGAAAGCGTGACGTTCGAAGGTATGACGGCGAGGGCTTCCGCTATACGAGCCGTTCACTGGGGATGTGAGATAGTCTGCTCTGGAGACTACAGTTTTTATAGTGAATGTGAACAAAGAGATTGGGTTTGTTATGACTTCGTCTTTACTCGGCAGTGCGTGTTGAATATTTTGTCTGGATCAGCAAGGTGAGTTTATCCGCTCTTCATGCCCTCTGCTATACGTCGCCTTTGTACTCGGTCATTGGTCCGGCTTACATTGTCGCCTTGTTCGTTGTGCTAAGCGCTTTTGCCTCGACCTCTGTATCGAGGGTAACGGTCTGCCGATGTCAGCATATGTGGTACCTCATTACACGTGTTTATGTACGCGTCTTTGGCCACCACAGGTCTAAAGCCTGAATGGCAAAGAAATCCATACCGTTACAGATTCTGGATCAAATATTAAAAGGGCTATATAAGACAGCCACTTTTTCTTAGGGCACGGGTTGCACGATCTCATAACTGGCGATGGAATCAAAAGTGTACCTGAGATTGAGTGAAATTGACAACTACATGGAGCATAAAAATACCACGCGCGCCGCGTTTCTGGCAAACTACATTGAAAAACAAGTGAAAGCAACAGATCTAGTAACAAGAAGATTTGAAGATATATCAGCAGGTACTTCTGACTCTGAACCTGTTGCAAGTGCATCTTCTGAACAAGCCTTGCTATCTAAACTTTCCAAGTAATATAGCAGCAACGTCACAGATTTAGATTCAGAAGACGCCGAAATTTCACAAGAATGTTGGAAATACCTGGCTACTACGAGATCAGAAGATGTAGAAGTTGTCCAAGGTCCTTATCTACTGGAAAGAAAGAAAAAAAAGCATTTCCGTGGCTCAACCCGCTCGCTAGAGCTGTGCTGGCAATTCCAGCTACCAGCATACCCAGCGAACGTGTGTTTTCAGTTTCCGGCCTTGTTGTAAATGCCAAAAGGTCTCGGCTGAGTCCGGTGAGAGAAGAGGGGATCCACCACACACCCAGGGCCGTTCTATGAGCAACGGCTGACATATCGGCCCTACACTTTCGCCACCCATTTTCGACAGGATATTTTTATTCAGATTCATATTGAGTAGTCGCCCTTAGGAGTTTCCAACGGGACACCCACACCCTAACAAACTCACGGAGGCATTCAAAGTTTCTTTCATTCCTAACAAGGTCGGCGTTTATGACACGCCGACCAGTGTCATGTGGCCCGAATATTCCAACACTCATATCGTATCTAGCATCCATCAAGAGTTCACAATTCCAGAGGATATGCCCCGGAGTCTGGAGCACTCTAGCTCTCTGGCATAGGTGTACCTACCATGGATGAGCGGAGAGTCCAAGATCATGGAGTTTAGATCTGAACTTTCCATGGCCAGAAAGCATCTGTACCGTATAGTGGTCTAGAGCCGGAAAATAACCTCCGGAAAAACTCAAGTTTCTTTCTTTAACCCTCACCCTCGGGAAGGAGTGTGTCCATCTGCCGGTGGTGGCGGTGTCCCATCTATCTTACCATACTTCTAACGTTATTAGTCTAACACGCATTTCCAACGCCTGTGGTCGCTCGTTTTCCAGGGGCCTGAGAGTTCTACCAAAGTAGACTATTTCCAGGCCCCTCAATAATCTGCGACAGGCGCAAGCCTCAAGGACCTCGAGATCGGCAGAGAGCACGCCCGCCAGGATTGGGAGTGCTTGACTGGAGACAATCCGATAGGCACCCGTCAGTCCAAAAAATGCTATAGTACAAAATATGAATGCAAAGTCCATAGTGTCCAAAGTAATTAGCATAAGGATAAAAACACAACATATAACTTAAGAGCCAGATTAATTAAAATAAATACACAATTAAACCTCAGAAGACATGAAATGAGCCCCGTGAGAGTTAACAAGATCATATTGACAATTATGAATTATGCAAAGAAAACTGTGATCTTGAATCAAAGCATGGTTTTCTTTGCACCTAAAATTTGTATTCGAAAACTTTATAATAGAACATTCCTTGATTTGAATATTTTTGCTTCTGTTTTTCCACGACATCTTCCTTAAAAAAACATATCCCCTAAAAAAATGAGCCACGCCGCGGCGCGCCGCCGCCGCCGACCGTTTTAGGCCGGCACGCCGCCGCTGGCAAATTCAGGCTCGGCGCGCATATCTAGTTCCAATATGTTAAACTTTGAAAAGGTCAGAATTAATATTTTTAAAAAGTATCATAATTCATTAAATAAGTTGCACTCTATTACAAGAAGACATTTTTACACAAGAGACATGGGCCCAAATTCAGAGTCAATACTTAGTGATTTAAATGTTAAGGTACTCCTTAAAAGCGTAATTTTCAGTACAAAATAATACTTTAAGGCGTACCTTAATCTTTAAATCATCTAAGTATTGACTCTAAATTCGGGTCTTAGTCTCGAAACTTAAAAATTAGTATATAAAAAATATCGTGAAACTCACGTAGGGCTAATAAAGTTTATGTTTTTCAATCAATTAAATGATTCATTAAAAATCTCTATAATATTAAAGCCAAATCCATATATAATATTGTTACTACATTAGCGGACAATAATAAACTTATAATTTATTTTCTTCATATATAGCACCTTTTCCGAAAAATCTAGAAAATTCTACAATTATATAGAAATTGATAGCTCACACGAAAATATACCAGAACAGGTAGGCGTTTAGCGAAGTTATAGAAGCGAAACCATAGATAAAGCCAGCGAAACATACCGGGAGAGATACCACAGACTACTATGTACCTATGTGCGAAATTTTCGATAGCGAATCAGTGCAATACATATACAATACAAACGAATTGCATCGGCATTTCCAAAAACAAGTGGAAAATTCTCGAGCGCGAGATTAGTGTAAATAAATTCGTGTCCTAAGACTTTCGGTGTCAATTCTAAACCATTAATCGTTTACAGTGTATTCTTTATTATTACAGTCTTTCACCGTTACGACCCATAATAGTATTGCATCTCCATAGCATTGTTGGTGGTTATGAAAAATAGTAAATATGTTTTAATACTCCATAATTTTACTGTACGTCGTACAGTATATTTTCAACTTATTAAAATTATAATTTTCAGTCTTATGAGTATAAATCTGTATGTTTATTTTGCAAGATTCTAACTACAAGGTGTGGCGGGCAGCGCCAGACACAGCGCACAGAAACCCTATAATATCAATAAATATTATTCTCCGGCACGATCACCAAACTGCTTGTAACGAGACACAATAATGGAGACGTACAAGAATCACGCGTACACTCGCGTATGGTGATCACAACCTGCGTACTAAATCATTAATAAAAGTGTAGGAAACATTTAATTACTAGTATCGGGCAAGATAATTCATATAATTATTGGCTTACCATTGTATCTCTATTATATTAAAATAACACAGGGACCGTTGATTGTGAAAATGTTTTTTTATTTCTAGTAGACCCACACGATCGAATATTTACGAAAGGTTCAAAGCAAACCTTAGATATTAATTGAAAGTAAATAAAATCTCAATTGATTGAAAAAAAAGTAGCAACAATTATTAGCAAAATGTGATCTGGGAACAGCACAGAACATTTTGGTCACAAATAACATAATATATGTGTGAAAATTACAGGGTATAATTTTTTAAGTATAAAAATTAAACCTGTATACAATGGGATTCTGGTACGGACACCGATCTACTGAAGTGGAGCTTAGAGCTGGCAGAAGAGGAATGAAGGTAGACTGAATGCTGTACAGATAAGATCTCTTAGACATATGTATTGCAAATCCATTTATGATAGAGTAAAGAAAGAAGATGTTAGGAAAGAATTTAAAGCTGATATAAGTATAATTAATAGAATGAAAAAGGATCGCTCAGATGGTCTAGGCATATTGAGTGAATGAATAAAAAAGAAATGGTAATAAAAATTTATGGCGCAAGTGTTGACGGCACCAGAAAGAGCGGACGACCGCGAAAGACCCGGCGTGAATAGATTAAACAGATACTGGTGGATGGTCCTGTTTGGAGCCTCAACAATCTTATGTGCAATCTTTTGATTCCTAGTATGATGGGAGAGGAGAAGTAAGATTGCATATACACTTGGACTCCTGGATATTGGAGATGGACCCACTTATTTTCATACAAAGAACTGAATTCAGAGTCAATACTTAGATGATTTAAAGGTTAAGGTATGCCTTAAAAGTATTATTTTGTACTGAAAATAACGCTTTTAAGGCGTACCTTAACATTTATATCACTAAGTATTGACTCTGAATTCGGGCCTGGTTGAATTTTTTATCGGCAGGTGAAGTATTAAAGTGACTACATTCGTATATAGAATTTTTCATTGATTATATAGAAATACAAATAATTAATTTATTATGTACCTACTGTCAAAATGAGAAGCTGATTGGTGTCATGGTGGGTTTTTTGTTTTTTTTTAAATAGAGATGCGAACACGGAATACGTGTCACATCAATATTCTTACTATTTTCAAATTAAGCTAAACGCTTGTGCTATGAAAATAGGATTAACTTGCTGGTCTGGAGTGAGATTCGAACCCGCGACCTTTGGATCACGAGGCGAGAGTCCTAACCACAAGACCAACAATATTGAGAAAAGAGGAGAAGAGTTAGTGAAAGTAATACTGTTATCAAAATTATACATTATATCACATTTACGCGCGATGGGATGGAGAAGTTTAGTGGTAAGCTAATGAAATGAATGATTGTTATCTATGACGTAGTTCGCGAATTCAGAAAAGTTATAACTAGTAAACGGCGGTGATGCTCTTTTAGTCTCAATAATTTCCCGCAAGTCGTTTTAAACCTGAAACGATCCGCCAACTAATGAGGTACGCCCGCCGTGTGCAATAATATCTCGGGAATAGCGAGCTGTTTATTGGTTCACGGTTTAACGTGGCGAAGTTATTGTACGGGAGCTCGGGGGACCCCCGGAGAGCTGCCGGCCTGGCTGGATGGGCGGTTAGGGGGTAGGGGGGGGCTGGTTGTATCTGCCCGACCGTGAGTTCACAAAATATGATGTGACAAACACCATACATAAATGTGTAACGATAAAATGTACATAAAACTGATACACGTATTTACTCTTTGTATATTATACATAGCAGGTGGATTCCTGTCTTGATCATGAATTGAAAATGCTTAAGCAACCATGATCTAATTTTAATAATTACGAAGGCAGACGTCACCAAAGTACAATGTTGAATTATCAACAAAGTAACTTGTATAGAATATGAAAAAATTATTTGCTCCAATAAAAGTCAAATAAAATTATAAAAACCTGCAGAAATTTTATTTTTTTAAGGTTTTTATCATTTTATTTGACTTGTATTAGAAATGAATTTTTCATAATTGATATAATTTACTGAAACGATACTTAAACGTTTTGCAAAAAATAACTTGTCAACAAATGAATTATTGAA
Source organism: Agrypnia vestita (assembly GCA_016648135.1). Classification (NCBI taxonomy): domain Eukaryota; kingdom Metazoa; phylum Arthropoda; class Insecta; order Trichoptera; family Phryganeidae; genus Agrypnia; species Agrypnia vestita. Next base: position 32,655 of record JADDOH010003589.1, on the reverse strand, counting down.
AAAAAATGTAAACAATTTAAAATTGCATATCTTAATAACTATTTATCATGATTGGTCATAATCAATAGTTATTAAGATATGCAATTGGTAATGGTATAGGTCATGATTGCTTGAAAATTTTCGACTCATAATCAAGGCTGGAACTTAACAATTGTGGACTAGTTTTATTACACTCTGTATGTAGGGTGTCATTGACATGTAGAACTTTAAAATAAAATAAAACACATCGTGGAAAGATAATTTTATTCCATTTGTATAGAGTGTATGACATTCTATCCTCTCTGCCTAGCCCTGCGGAGAAACGGCAAGAAACGTGATGTTTAGTTAGTTAGTTAATGTAGAGTAACAATAAAATAAATGTATCTGAAATGAAAGCTCAGCTGTTTGCACATGTAATGATTATATTCTGATGTTGTTAGAAAAGTGATATTAACTTGGAACTTCTTTACTAGATTTGGTACCATTACTTAAACAAATAAAATAAAATACTTTTGAACATACAACAATCATTCATGAGAACTTTGTGATTCATATAAAAAAATCATTCTACTCTCCTGCGGTAAATAACGGTAAATTAAATATTTACATGCTGCCCATAGTTAATGTTTATTAAAACTTGCGTACAGTAAGTATGTCGAAACAAATGCCATATAAATAATTTAAGACTCCTTTAAATGTTTGCTTGACTTTATAAAAAAAATTGAATAATTAAAAATAAAGAGAATTTTTACACTTAATATATTTTTTTTAAGTTTTCTCTTTAAAAATACTCATTTCTCCAAATCTAATCAGAGATGATATCGTTGCTCGTGTTTCACGCGTTGCAACACAATTCATCAAAAGCTCGCATAAAGAGTTAAAGCCTTCAAATTCATCTGAAATGTTGGCAGTAAAATACTGAATAACACTGGCGGGGGAGACTGGAGTTTATTGAAACAGGGGCATATTTAAACAAATTAAATAACTCAGCATATTATATTTATTTATTGCATTTCTTATATTCATAAGTTGATCAGTGATCCTAAATTACTCAGCATATTTATATATTTATTGTATTTTCTTATATTCATAAGTTGATCAGTGGTCCGAAATAAGACGTCTATCTCATGGCACGTAAAAAATGCTTCTGAGGTTTGATTTTTCATATGAATGTGTTTTTTTAAATATTAGGTCCTTACATATGAAATTGGCGTTTAGTATGGGAGGAACATAAAGCCGATTTTTTTTATTATAATATATTTATTTAATCAAAGTATGTACCATTGCTATCTATGCACTTTTGCCATCTCATAGGTAGTTCATCGATCCCTTTACTAAAAAACCATTCGGACGGGAATCAATAAAATCTTTGAAGGCGGTTTGGACTGCCCCATCGGAGTTGAATTTTTTCCTTTGCAAGAAGTTATCCAAATTTCGAAAAAAATGGTAATCTGTTGGGGCAAGGTCCGGAGAGTACGGTGGATGTCTTAGACATTCCAATTGAAGCTCCTCTAATTTGGTAGCCGTCTGTTGTGCAGTGTGTGGTCTAGCGTTATCATGAAGCAGCAGTGGCCTAGAGCGATTAACCAGCCTCGGTTGTTTAGCAGCTAGCTTTTCCATCATGGTTTGCAGTTGCTGACAATAGACATCTGCCGTAATCGTATGGCCAGATTTAAGAAAGCTGTAGTGAACGACACCAGCACTAGTCCACCAAACGCTCAAAAGTAACTTTTTTGGAGTCAATTTTCGCTTGGGGCATGGTTTGGCTGGTTCGGCAGGGTTCAGCCATTGCGATGAGCGCTTCCGATTATCGTACAGGATCCACTTTTCATCACAAGTAATGATTCGATTTAAATTCCCTTCATTATTGTGCCGGTTGAGTAATGCAACGCAGCAGTCAACGCGCGTTTGTTGATTTGCTTCACTCAATTCGTGAGGTACCCACCTTTCAAGCTTTTTCACCTTACCAATTTGCTTCAAGTGGATTAAAAAAGTTTTATCACTAACACAGCAGCCTGCAGCTAACTCGGATGTGGTTTGCGATGGATCCGCTTCCACAATAGCCTTCAATTCTTCATTATCAACTTTGGTCTCCGGCCGTCCACGGGGCTTGTTCTGCAGGTCGAAATTTCCAGAACGAACACGTTGGAACCAAAAACGCACTGTGTTTTCTTTTGCGGCACCGTCGCCATACACATCATTAATCCTTCGAGCCGTTTCTGCAGCACTGGTGCCACGGTGGAACTCGTACTCGTAAACAACGCGATATTTCAAGTTTTTTATTTTGTAAACTGAGTGACGCAAAGAAAAAAACAATTGAGGAAAAAACAAATGAATTATAATTTTCAAAACACAAATACATGAGTAAATAGCTGTATAAATTTGGATTTGGAATTCCTAACCAAAGAGAAGATATTTGAGATCAAATTTGCCAGTACGGCAAAACGCCAATTTCATATGTAAGGACCTAATATTAATTACTTTCTTATAAGTATGCATTAACAGATTACGAATACATCTCTAACCAATACTTTAACAATTTGACAAAAAATGACAATTTTAACAAATAACGAACAGAGTTAACTCTAATTTTTATAGTTCAAATACAGAATGCATAACCAAGACAAGCATTTGAACTATAAATATTTGTATTCAAGAACACATTCCATATTACAGTAAAATGTGTAGTGGGTTTTTTACTTAGAATTTTTTACCCTTAGGAATTCATGTAAAATATATAAAACACATAATGTTTATTATAATAAGTAGTTACCAAAAGTGTTAAAGCTATAGAGCTGACGCGTTTGTAGAAGTAGAATAGGCGGTCTAGCCGCATGTAGAGTACTCAGAGTATCGTAGACTCTAAGGAATCGTAAAAAAAAATCGAGCACATTCTTATTGTGAAGTTGCATTTTTTTAGAACAAAGTTCGGTGAAATATAAACCAAATTTACTAATCAATTAGAAAGACATGCAGAAAAATCAAATCCATGAAAAAATATTTTTTCATTGTTTTGATTTTTCTGCATGCCTTTCCAATTGATTAATAAATTTGGTTATAAATATTTAAAAACTCGGTTTTTATCCTTATAAAGATTGAATCTTCAATCACATGGTTGTTTGAAGAATGTATCTACTCGTATTACTATTAGATCAATTATTAAGCTTTCATTAAATTTCATTTATGAAGTATACTTTAGTTACTTATTGTTAATGCAGGTGTTTTTACTTACCCCTTACAGTCTTTTCTGACTAAATATTTCTTCGTCGCATTTCTGTAATGTCGACAGACGTTAATTTTAATCATTTTTTTTTAAATAGAGATGCGAACACGGAATACGTATCACATCAATATTCTTTCTATTTTCAAATTAAGCTAAACAATAATTTAAAAGAAAACAACGTTTAAAACTACAAACATTGCTTATCAAAATAAATTAACAATTGAAAGGAAGTTTAAGCTTTCATTTTAATGGAAATGTTGTGTATGGAGAACACTGTAAATAAAATATGCTTTAAATCTCCTCGGTCTCCCCTACGGGATATATTCCAAGTGTCGATACAACCTCATAAAATGGTTAAGTGGGCGAGACCCGAAGGTTAACGGCGAACTAACGCACTTTCCAATTATCTGACACTTACATCTCTCTGCCCACCAGCACCTGCAACGGTCAACGGTCATCGTGTGATGTATCCGACTAACAGATTCGTTTATCTCCTCATTCTCCCTAATCGTACATCGCTTCTCCTCCTCTCGACGTGTGGGTAAAGAGCAAGGTCAACAACTGGTTCGATATTATTTTATATTTTTTCTAAATCAACATCAAAATTGAAAAGGCCAAGTTTGAATGAATTCGGGCTTTTGAATTTTATATTAAAGGCAGATGAACAAACTTACAAGCTAATGATGTATCAAAGAATTTTTTTTTAATTTATATTTTAGCATCTCTGTGATAAGACGTAAGTATTAATTAAAAATATAAAAGGCTTTCTATAAACTTCTTTGATTAATTTTACGTTGACCGGTTCCGATAAAGGACAGGTTCGGGAAATCCATATTTATATTTGTTTGTATTTTACAAAGATTTGCTGACTCTCTGCAGGAGATTTAAAAAATAAAAAATGGTGATACTATAGTTAAATAGGCATACATCTATTAATTTAATGATATCTTAATAATGTATACATACCGTATCGAAACCGATCGAAAAAAATTTTACTAATTAGACAACGGTTTTTAATAATTTATTATTATCATAATTTAATTGCATTACGAATGTTTTGTATATTTTTACATACAATACATTTAATAAAGAATTTTACCGCTTAATTCTATCTAAGACTAATAAAATATTCCATTGCATTGGAGAAATACTATGGTTAAATTTGTCAAACTCCTTTATACAGCACCTTTGGAAGCGTGTAGCTTTGATGACATAAATAGCTTCATAAAATTGGATAATCTAATGGTTCATAACAGTATTATATTTCTACAATATGAAAAAATACAAAGCCATGGTGGTTTAATCAACATTAGAACCAAATTCCTAAAGGAAGGAGAGTTATTAAACGAACGAAAAAGAACATCTTTTAAAATAATATAGATACAGAATGCACGACCAAACGAAATATCATATTAAAATTAATATAAAATGAATAATTGTTGGAACTAATTATAAATTTTAATTAAAATCGTTTTATATATAAAAAAATCCTTTTATCGTTATCGTTATAAAATCGTTTTATATAAAATAATTTAAATTTAAATTTATAGTTATGTCCAACCACAAAGTTATCGCTATAAATATCTTTATCTTTATTAAAGAGGAATCAAGTGCTTTCATCACATTATGTATTTAGGAGTGGTACTTACTGAGCGTTTTTAAATAAGGGAGTAAATTAAAATTATTTTCAACTAGCTAACTAACTAATTAACTAAACTAACAGTTTCCCCACAGAGGAAGGCAGAGGGGCTACAACGCCACAATCATGTATCTTGGCACACCACATTTATTTCGGCTACATTCATTCAACTGTGTGCTCTATATATATATATATATATATATATATATGCTCAATATTTGTTGTACCTATGTAATCGTGCCAGGTTCTTCGCGGACGCTTTCTCTGTTCCTGCTACCTTCCACTCTCGCCTTATACATTTTGTCAACTGATCTTTCCTGGTCATGCGTTGCACATGACCAAACTATCTCAGCGATTGTTTCTTTATTATATTTACCACGCTGTAGCCAGCATTAAGATCACTTCTTATTTATACATTCCTCGCTTTATCGACCTAAGATTTTTCACTTACGCAATCAGTTCACCTCCCTTTTTTGCCAGGCTTTACCTCCATACAATCAGATTTGATACCAGAACTTCATTATGTGACGCTTTTCTTGCTCTCTTCTACTCCCGTCCCACATTCCCCTTCACCCTTCCATTCGCTATTAATGTATGTTAAAGTAAATTTTTAAATTCAGTGGAAAATTTTTAAGATTGTTTTGCTGTTAATTTTTCCCAATACAAAATAAATAAATAAATAAATAAACACACAAATACACACACTCACACAAACTCACTATTGGACATGTTTTTTCTTATTTTTTTATCGATTGTATATATGTGTTTTCTTGTAATTGGCCCAAAACTCTGTACATCAATTATTGTTTTTTTTCAAGATTGATTAATTATATGGCTGTAAGAAAACCAATAAATGAAAATAAAATAAAAATAAAATAAAGATTCTTACTGGCCATAATTGCATTCAGAGAGCCATTTATTTTTTCCCGCAGTCACTCTCCTTTCGATATCGTTCTTAGCCTTGCCGTCTCTATTAAACATATTTTTTTCTAAATCGTTTAAAAACACTCATAAATAAAGACGATAATATTCATCTTCGTTGCCTTTGTGATACAGCCAGACCTAATTTGGGCACCCCTGCGACCTAGCTTGTCTATAAAAGTATGCAAGCTGTCAACAGTCAATATTTATGCTAATGAAGTAATATTTCACCATCCATATCCACTTAAGTCTTCCTGACATTGTGATCTCATTCTCGAAGCCTTTTAGTAAACGTCCATTCATTAAAATCCATCATAATTACGCTTGAAGTGCGATGATCTCAGCTGTGATTAGAGCCATTCAATACTCCTCGCGTACTCCGATACATCGGTCCAGACGGAATCTGCTCGTCAATGAGCGCTGTAATTTAATTTCAATAGCCCACCTTGCCACTCAGACAGGTGATGAAGATTTACTCTCAGCCCCCGCCCGTGGTGACGCAACATTCGAAAGTAACTTCTCTCCGCAACGTTTCAACACTCTCGCCTGTTACAATATGCTACATCTAACAATCGTGAAAAAGTTATAAATAATACTTTACTGCACATTAAGATAACATCTCTTTTAGCATTTGGCTCTCGTAAAACCCATTGTTTGATGTTAGTTTATACAAGTGTGTGAGCCGATAATTCACGATTTATGCCCGCTTGTGCGCAACGTCTCTATCGGAAGTTCTTTGGCAACTTTGGTAGTTTTATTGACCGATCGTGTCCGGCTAGAGTGGTCCAATCCGTTTATTGCACTTGGATGATTATATACTTACCCAGCGCACAAGTACATAATTCTTTTTTACCACTATTTATTGTTACATTTCATATTTTCTTTCCATTGACGTCCGCAAAATTGAATTTATTTTTATTTAATTGATAATAAATTAATATAGTTTTTTTTTTTAATCAAGGGTTCATCGAATAATTTGTAGTAATTGCATTCCTTTGTATAAATTATTTGGAAAACAGGAATATATTCCTGCTTTAATTATGAGTCCAAAATTTTCAAGCCATCATGGCCAAATATCAATGCAGATATGCGATACAAAGTTTACATTTTTTTTTTCAATATTTCTTATTTTTTGTAAAACGTTGGTATATCAATCATTACAGTAACTTACATTGAATAAGAAAAAACAATTCCCTTAAATATAAGTCAAAGTTCTTATCATTTTATTTAACTTGTATTAAAACGAATGAATTTTTCGTAATCGATTTTTTACACGTTACTGTAATGAAATTTTCACATTTTATAATACTAAAATTGAAATATTAAAAAAAAATGCAAAGTTTGATCTTGCGTAACTCCATAACTATTGACATGTTTATGGATCCTTGAACATTTTTTACACATAATCAAGTCAGGAATATAGTCCTGCGAGGTTATCAATGTTTTCCAAATAACTCTGTATAGTGTATAGATATACCTTATATAGGTAAGCCTTGTAGAAATTTTGATATTAGAATTAAACAGCATTAAGACGTTCGAATAGCAACAACTAGCAAATTAAATATTATAAATATGCAAATCCTCTTTAATTTTTTTTTCACATCGGTTCATAATTATCTATTCAACATATTAAAGGATCTCGTTACTTGTAATATTCAATTGACTATCAGCATTTTTCTTATTTCCAAAAATATATATTTTACTTGTACCTATATTGAAAATATCCTGAAACATGTTGATATTTTCAAAACATAAGCGGTGAAAGCAAAGTATGTATATTTTTATTAATGACCACAAAATCATGTAATTTTTTTTTTTAGGAGTACTTTTAGATTGTTTGAAGAACATCTTAGAACATCTTAGCTTAGAACTTTTTATAAACATGCTATTATTAAAATACTAAAATAAAATACATTACTAAAAGGACGAATCTAGTACGCTACTAACAAACCCTATCATTCCGAATGAATCGAAAATAACAAGCTTCGAAGCGTAGGATGGAAGGAATAGGAAGTTGAACGTTGAGTAAAAAACCATGGGTGATTTTAGAACTAGGCACTGACGTGTCAAGATGACATTATTGATACTCAATAATGGTATTGTTGCACCAGGCAAGATAATACCTCCCACTTCCTTCCGAGGCAACAGCGTTCTCTCATTAACACGATGCTTAGGCAACGACCAGATCTGAATATCCAGGTTTCCAGCTCCTGTTTTCCAATAGATGAAACATTCCACAAAATAAAATGGATAACACCCTGACTTACTTGTTACCTATATACTATATATATATATATAATATATATATATATATATATATATAAAGATATACCCAATCTTCACGAAAAAAAATTAAGAAAATGTGATTTGTGAGTAATAAGTAGTGTTTTCGCCAGATTGACTAGAAGATCTCTGGAAATATGATCCGCAAAATATGATCATCAATCTTAGATGTCCAGATCAGGATTCTTATTCTAGGTTAATCAAGGGCCTCGTGGGTGAGCGGAGAGGGAGAGGGAGACATTGAAATGGGGAATATATTAAGAAATGAGTTATTCGTTATAATTAATTCATTTCTTATTACGTTAGGTTTACTTTTGAGGGTCTTTTTTATTTTTAACATTTCTAAATTATCAAACCTAATGCTTCTCTTATTTATATTTAAAATTTCATTGCCGTTTTCTTTTTTTAATGTATGGCATGTCTCTACGAAATGGTTTGCGAATTTGGAGAAATTATTTTTACTAAGACGTCTAAGGTATTCTTTTATTCTAAAATTAATTAAATTAACGTGTCGTCTTACCTATAAATATCACTGAAGATCGTGACTCCTGGGTGCGATCCGCCAACACAAAATGCAGTGTTTATCATATTTATCGCAACTACTTTGTGTATTTATGTCAATTTAATTAATTTAGACAGTACATTTAGTCACATATTTGTTCTTATATTTAGTGAGGTTAAATTTTTTTTTCATCTAACGTAGAATACATACAATTATTTCCGAAGCCAGTTGGATAAATGTGTAAACTCAAGTGGTTAGATTATAGTCTTGATTAAAACACAATATCTTGTACTCTGATATGTTAAGGGCTCTAAACATTACAGGTAATGGTTTGACTGTATTTTATTATATGACTTGTACTCAGGGGTGGTGAAATAAATGTTTTCCTACTGAAGAAATTTTATTTACCTCTGCGATTTTTGTGTAATTGACAAGTAAATTGTTCATTCTATAACGCATTTCTCTAAAGGTCTAAATTTTGGTGTGAACTGCACGCAAGTCGCTTACAGAATTTTAACTGTTACTTATTCCACACTTGCTGAAATACAAAATGTTTATGTGTAGATATTCCAACTGACAATTTGATTTGACAATCATCTGTTAATAAAGTGGTGTCTTTAAACTACCTAACTATTTAACTTGAAGTATTGAGTTCATTGATAACAATTAAGAGAATAAATTTAATATTTTTAAGTTTATGTGCTTAAGTTTATGGTAATTTGCAAAGAAAGTATGTTATTTGTAAGTTTTATTTTATATCCAATAAGGAATACCTACGTTTAATCACGATGACATTATAGAAAAGTATAATTATTGATATAAGTCCAAGACCAAATTTAATTATTCGTAGTAATCCTTCGAAATGTATTAGGCATTTTTGCGTAGTTTATATAAAATAAACCTACTAGATAAATGTACATATATAGTCGGTAACAACATGACCTAAGTACAGTTGCCGGCAAACTTCATGAAATTCTTTGGCTAAGTGGGGGAATGCGCAGAAGACGAAATTTGGGTCTCGTTGGTAGAAAGGTAGATGCGCAAACGTCCCCCCACTACGCCGCAGAATTTCAAGATGTTTGCCGGCTACTGTATATGCGTACTGTACGTCACTGTCATCCCTTGTTATTCTTGATGCTTTTGTGGTCCGGTCTGCCAGGCACGCCTCTGCTCGTCCCCCGTTTAACATCCTCAAATCAAAACGAAGCTCAAAATTGACTCTCTTGTATTCAAAAACATAAAAATCCTGATAGGTGCGTTGTTTGTGATAATAAACCAAATATAATGGCAAGTAATAACATTGCCATTAATGAAGCTAAGCGCTCGTTCCACTTCCACTTAAATTAAAACAGAAACACTCTCCCGGTTGTTCAGGAATCAGACACGCAATCGGTGAACATTAATCGATACGATAAGACTAGTTTTTCTCTCCAGTTCGCAACAAAACTAGTGCAATGTTATTAATTAAAGAGCAGTTAGGATTTCATACACTTAGGCGCAATGTATTACCCGTGTCCACATTTCGCAAGCACTCGGCTCTCAAGTAAAAATAGGTGAAATTAATTAACAAACATTATTCTTAGTCAAACCTATAATAAATAAATTTGAATATTTTTTTATTTGTAAAAATCTTCCTCCAAAAAATGTAGGTATAATATATGGAACTAAAATTTTAAAAACAAAAAATAAAAGTATGTTCCCTTCCTTTTTTTTTCAGTTCCCATTTTTTATTTGTTCGCAGAAAATATATATAGAATATAATCTGACGACTTTCCACTTGAGCTAGGCCTGTTCTAAAGAGACCGCCTCGCATTTTAAAGTATTTTTTCAGTTTGTATAGGAGAAAAAAGAAAAAAAAAAAAATAATGACGTAAGATAGATATTATAAAAAAAATACAGAACATAAAAAGTATAAATTAAGATATGATAAACTAAAAAGGATACCTATGCAATATTGGAAAACACTAAAAGTTAGGAATAAGAATTAAAGATATAATGTTAATTGATTTTATAGCAATTTTTCATATAGGCACCGTAAAAACTCTTCCTCTTGTGCTCTCATAGATTCATCTAATTTTTTTTTTGGACACTGATGGAATTTAATTTGTCTTCAGTAGTTTTTGAGTCCAGGAAATTGTGTGTCTTCAGTATTGAGTCCAGGAAAATGATTTGTCTTCAGTAGTTTTCGAGTCCAGGAAATTGAAGAGTTTCAGTGCTATGTACAGGAAGTGTCTTTGTCCAAATGAAGTCTTCAATGAGGCGCTTGTGTTTTATTGTTTTATTCGGTGAAGTGGTTTTAATGGTGTAGTATTGTAGTGGTTTGTTGCCGTATGATGTATTGCAGTATCGCTGCGATAAAAAATAATTACAGTGAAGTTGTTGTATATTAAGAATGCTATGTGCTAGAAAAAGTTTATTTCTTGGGTCTAAATATGATTTTATTGTTGATATAACTCTTATTATGGATTTCTGAGCTTTGATAAGAGGGTCTAGAAAATTTTTTGCGGCACTCTCCCAGCTAATTCTTCCATATCCTAATATGGATTAGCATAAAGCGTAGTAAACCACTTTTAATGTCTCCTCATTCAGAATGTTTTTTTAAAATATAAATTAATTTTTTGACAGGAACAGCAAGTTCTTTTATGTGTGGATCCCATCTTACATAGGTTGCGATCAATAATAATAATGCCTAAATATTTAATTTTGTTACTGCACCTGATTTCCTCACACTTGTATTCTTTAAAGTTTTTACATATATGGATTGCTAGTATCACATTAACATCAAACTTATATTATAATACAAAATTTGGATACACCTAATCGACTTTTATAATCAGCCACTGATGAATCTATCCCTATTATATTGTTTATTATTACAATATGTCAATAGGTACATAGATTTGTTTAATTTTATGGATAGGGAATGAAATAATATCAATGACTTCTTAAAACTAACAATAATGAAGAAAATAAGTTTTGGAAGGAAACATTATATTTTATTATATTACGACAATGGTTAAAAAATTTTAAATGGTTTGATTATAATTATTATCAATGTGTTAAATTTAAATTTATGTTAAACAACAATACTCTGCGCGGCTTCGGTACACATAACATTCGTAGAATGCTATGGCCAAAAAATGTATTCGTAGTACCTACCTCACAAAGTACAATGCTTAACAACCGTATTCTTGCAAATAAAGAATTTAAATATCAAAAATAAATTTAATGATATTTATTTATTATTATATATCTTTTCAGTGAATTGTACACATAACACACACGCATACGTACAATACGTTTCACAATACACACAATCATAAGAATACAAAATATATAATTCTGTGTTACAGTTTTCGTAATTAATGCTACCAGATTGCGCATATATATATATATATGATGATGAGATATAAAAAACAAAAAAAAAACTTAATTCTCTACATATTGCAGGCGCTTGCAGTGAAACATTGAAGCATGACTTTTTCATAAACATATATTTTGGAAAAAAAAAAAGAAATTAAATATTTATCAGACAGAATATTAACATATTATAGGTATATTAATAGTAGATATTATGATAATAATTGTGATAGGTCTATTACGAGATATACGTTAAAGTTGTTTCAAAATATATGGTTACGTAAGTCATGCTGCAATGTTCCCACTGCACGCTCCTGACATATTGGTAACAGTGTCCGTGACTAACTCTACCAAATGGCGCAAATAATGATGAGAAATAAAATAATGAGGCATAAAAAATAGAAAAACAATGCATAATATTCTATGTAACAGTGTTCATCACTTTCACCGCCATCCCGCTACGCTACGCTAAATGGCGTCGTTTTCACAACCTTGCTGAAATTCAAACATAAAAATCTGTCATTTTTGACGGAGTATATAGCTGGTGTTAAGTATTCCTTAAAATCGTATTATTTTTGTTATAAATTTTTTTTAAATATATGTTTTCCTCGATGTTTAAACCTAAATGTTGCATTTACTAATTTATCTACTAGATGTACTTGACTAGTGATGTCTAGACTGTTCGTTACTGTTATCATCGCTTTTAATTTACGATCGTCTTCACCGAACTCTCTTAATAACGAAGAGACATATTTCAATTAAAAATTATATTAGTTTATAACCACTTACTTGTCCTGACGAAGAGACGGGTTACGTCTCGAAACCGGTATACAAAAAAGTAATTTATAGTAGTTATATACTAACATAAATAATATTTTGTTTAAATATCTGACCACGAAGTTGATGATTTAAATATTAATAATATAATTTTTTTGACATTGTACAATTTTTATATTTAAATCTATGAAATATATATTTTTTTAAATATGTTGGTTCCTTGCGGTGAGATTGCGCAGTGTGGCCAGTGCCCGTGTGAATGAGTCCCGCCCTATTGATGTTGCTTCTGTAATTTACTGGGGAATATTTATTCATTTACTGGCAAACCTTTTTGCAATCATCCTCACGTACAAAATGAATCCGCGTAGAGAAACAAACCAGTCAACAATAAATTCATCTTCACGTCGTATTTTATGATCCACCTTTATAGATAAAATTTTCCTGCACAAATCAAATGTATTCCAAAGCCAACTACTCTGGACATACCTACCAGAATACAAGAAAAAAAATACATCATTTTTCAATTTACATATATGAGGCTGCTGGCAGACACGTAAGCTAGACAGACCAAAAATTGAAACGGGGCAGAGAAATATAATAAAGAAAAAATACATGAATTTTGAAATATGGTGATAGCTTAATTTGTATTCTTAATGTTGTATTACCTGTATTATTTTTGAAGGACTACATGAAGCGTGACTTTTATATTGTAAACACTAGCTGTAACCCGTAAAATAATGACGGAACATTTGTTCGCGTCTTTGCTAAGCCATAGTATACATTTATACTAACGTTTTGGCGGTCCACATGCGATGAGGTTTGGTGGCCCGAGGTTCAAACCCCATTTCCGTCTGTTTAATATATTTTTTTAGCCGTGAATTCGAACGAATGGAAAGACAGACAGGCAGGCGAACAGACAGACATATAGACGGACAGACAACGAAATTATTGTGTTTGATATAATTGGAAAAAAAATCGAAATTAAAAATTAATTTGGCAGAATGTTATGAAATATTAAAATCTGAATAATATGCTAATAATTATTGTGCTTGAAATATTATGAGATATAGTTATTCCCTCTCCAAGTACTGCCTTATTTGAGAGTTTTTCTTTTTTTAGAGAGTATCGACGAAAGAAACTGTGTTTTAATTATGGTTTTAATAGACTAGAACAAAAAAGTTTAAAAAAATGTTTATTAAACAAAAATAAAATCTCTTATTTCGGTTTGTTTTCAAAATATATGCTTGGAAAAAGTGATGCTTCTCTTTCAAATACTGCACGGCCCTGCTAATAAGTTACGTTTTCGCAATATTTAATACTATGTAAATATGAAGAGTATCGTCATATGGTGAGGCAGATACTAGAAACTCGTCCCCCTCCCTGACCATGTGCATTACATACATTACGAACCCTTTTATGTTTATGTTAAAGTTAAAAGAGGAACAATCTGTAAAAAAAATATCTGTCATTCATATAAAATTGACTTATCTATAATTATGTCTTATCTGTGTCATCATTTAATTGTGGGAGACATTTAACTATTTTTTCTGTATTTTGTCTTACCAAGCAATTATGTCTCCCTGTTGGATGACCGAACAAAATGAAATAAAAATAATGTATTTTTGCGTAAAACTGCATATGTAATTTGCAAGATGCCTGTTAAAATATATATACCTATGTATAAAGATATTTATAAGAAAATAAAAATAAAATAAAAATTCTAATATTTCCTTTACTACTGCAGGTACTACCGAACTTCACACTCATATTCATCAATCTATTATATCGGTATCTTTAAATTCTGTGATAATAAACTCGATGACAAGTATTTCCGGATTTTATCCAGCTATTTATGATTTATTTCTTCTGTCATTAATTTTTGTCACATTTGTCAAAATACTAAATATTAAACGGATATCAAATTTAATTAACTGTATCATATTTCACAATTACATATTTTTTGGTCGAGTTTTATTGCAACGTCTACCCTAATAAATAAATAATATTTTATATTTAGGGCGTACATAACATTTGTTCACTTTTAAAAAATGCTATTAAAATTGCTTTTAATGTATGCATTTTATAAAATAAATTATTTCATCATTCTGATTAATAATACCATCAGTTTTATATATATTTTAATTTGTAAGAGCGCAATCACTGAAATATATTCGCTTATCTAACGATTTCAGTCATTGTTGTTCACATGTTGACCACCTGTCGTTTGTCTGTTACATTTAAATGTCACATATTTTTGGTCAAAACGTTATTTAGTTAGAGATCACTTATTTACATTAATCAAAAGGTTGAAACGGAAACATAAATCATCGTATAATCTTATATAAGATAAAATATAATCACAGCATCATTATAATCCATAGTTTGCAAACGATATTGATCTGCAGATAACCCTCTTCCAATTATTGCGGTTGTATCAATACGAAAAGCCAAAAACTGGTATCGAACTAAACGATCTTTCGAATCTTTTTTAATTGTACGGAGATGGATAAGTTTTAACATTTAAATCATACTACTACAAGTTAATTAGGGTCAGATGTCACTAGGTTGATCGTTATCAATATCAGTCCTAGTATTCTTTGGCGGTGAAAAATTGCTCATTGTGAAACACCGGCCGGTACGAAGATGGAATTGCTACAGATATTTTGTTCCTGTTATGGTTGCCGGTGTTAGGTAACAGCAAACTTGTTATCTTGTGAGAAAAATAAAAGAAAGGATTTCAAAAACATTTTAAAATTATTAGATAAATGTCGAATCAGATATTTACGATACAGTAAAAAATTATAGTGTCGTAATTTTGTTATTTTCATTACATAATTATTTTTTGTTCTACATCTATATTTTCCGTTATCTTTTTAATGTAACCTACAGCTATAACTTGTGCATCATGCGTCATGACACGTAGTCTTACAAATGTATGATTCTCATAAAATTCCTTATTAAGGGGATTAATTTTTTATTATTATTATTTATTTATTAGTTTCATTGATCTCATTTTTGCAAAAAAAAAACATTTTTTTATATGCTGCATCATAGACATTACATAATACAACAAGAAAAAAAAAATACCGTAAACAGTGATAACTAAACGAATTTTGTATATTTAATAGTTATCTACGGAAAAAAATATATTTGTATTTGAATATATTTTTTGATCCCTCAGGTGGTGTATATGTAATAAATAAATCTCATAAACTAGCGTCAAATTATTATTCTAGCAAGACTTGAAAGAAGATCAACACTCAATATATATTATAGATGTCTCACAGAGACGAAATTATATATCTATGGGAAAGTAGGTATGGAAGTCTTTCGGTGTTCATAGGGCTTGCGTCCTATCGTACGGCTGGCATGAGTGATCGTTACATTTTGTAACGATCACTGAACGTTACATTGTGTAAAGTGATCATTCGCACAATACATAATAAGTGTATTACTTATAAATTAAGATAATTATTTTAATTTTGGCGTTCATTTTATAATGATATCTATGTTTTATGGTTTAGTATTTATTGTAGGTATATTATATAATTACTGTCTTTAAAATATATTGTGATAACGCCGTGATGATTATTTTCTATACTTTTATTTCATGTTGAAGATATCTTTATCTTTTTGAGATTTTTAAAAGATTTGTTTATCATTGTCATTATCAGTTCCATCATATGTTATTCTCAAGCTAAAAAATCAATTAAAAACACAAAATCACTTTTCAATATTTATGGGATGAGATTTCATTTATCTGTGTGATAAAAAAGACATGTTTTTATACGCATACTTTGCATACATTCGTAATCGATTTTTTTTCATCACCCATACAGTTTCCAAATATTAAACACGTTGTTCTAAAGTTTAAAACAAATTTTCGAACGGTTCTTTAACTGTTTCTGCGGCTCTTGCTTGTGATTGAAGTTATATTAATTTTAATCAAAATAATGACCAAATCATGTCGAAAATAATTTGATAATGTTAAGTCATCCACTTCACATGTAAATGTTGAAATGTTTCAGAGTTGGTGAAAAATCTATTACAAGAATCCACCACAATAAACAACAGATAAAGAGATAATTAACACACCTATATAAGTAAATATAATATATTTATATACATTTGTTTATAATGCACTATGTACTTTAGTTTAATGCATTAATGTAACAGTAAATAAACAGCCGTGTTGTACCTATTACAATCCAGGGCAATATTGTGGTATGCGTACCTGGACAAGTGTTACAGTAATCGTGGTAACAATGTGTTACACGAGTGAATGCCTATCTAATCTGCCATCTTATCTCGACTCTCACACCTCCTGCCTCCCAGCTCCAGCTCGCGCCCGCTGTGGCCCGCAGATGAACGCAGACTATTTTCAATCGTGGTTTCAAAATATTATTTTTCACTTCAAATTCGTTAAGTAGAATTTAATCTCGTAGTCGAGGAAGATAGAATAGTAGAGGTACTACAGAAAATCGAAAACAAAATTATAATAATAAAAACGGTATTTAGATCCTCCATGAAAAAGCTATCTTTTGAAGCAAAACAGTAATGCCAATATGCTAAAAAAAAAGTCTGTTTTGCCCATAGAAATATCACAATTGTAGAAAGTGTAGTAGAAACACATAAAAAATTTAAAATATACAATTTAACGGAGATAAAACCAAATCGTAATTTAATTATTTAACAAACGATACTTTGACATACTAAAAAATTAAACTGATCATTCAGTTTCAAATTCAAAAAAATGAACAAAATAAAATAGATAGAACATTAAAGAAATATTTGAAAAGTGATAATTTTAAAGTAATGTATTCTTAAAAAGTATTTTTATATAATTTACTTTTAATATATAATGTATTCTTGCACACATCTGAATATGCAGTTTTGTAAGATGTTTAAAAAAATATACCGAATAATTATAATTTCGAATGTCCGTCCGTGACTTCCTATCTAGTAGCTGATATATATCGTTTTCAAAATTAGTATGATTTCGAAAATGTTATCAATAAAATTAAAATATAAGCTTTGTGCATTTTTTTTAAAATACAATGAATTTGATTTTTTTAATATTTCAGTTTAATAAAAATTTAATCTAATAAGTGCATCCATTGCTATATCGCACGTCACTGGTATTAATCACTAATAACAATAATATAACCTAATTCTGTAGTAACTATTCCATCACTAATGCTACCAGATGGATCAAGTAATAATGAGATAATATAATATAACAATGGTATTATAAGCAAAAAAAGCATCATTCTCTATTTAATAATGTCCATCACTAACGTTATCAAGACTCTACGCTACTCTAGAAAGCGCAATTCTCCTATAAGTGGCCGAAATATATGTATACCTAAGTATATATATAATTAGGTACGTCATTGACTGGTAATAGCTAGTATGATAATAAATATTCAAGAAAGAAGAACAGACCAATTAATGTAGTCAAATCTGGACACGAAGCTTAGAACAAAATGTATCAATGTGTCAGTAGGCAATTTTAAGATGCCTATCTCTCTCCTCACGATTACACACATAGTTAGTAATAATATGATGTAAATATTGCATTTCAACTTCTTTCATATTACTTACCTTTTAGCGTATGTATGACCACTGTAAAAATCCGGTGAACTAATCTGCATACAAACACATTTGGTGAGACAGCGTGACCTAATCCAATTATATTATGGTTTGAAGTTTGATGAATCGAATATGGCTGGCTATTCTAACTAACGTAGGTACCTAACTGTCTAGGTATGATTAAAAAATTAATTTAGTTTATGTTGATTTTTTGGCTGATATGGATTTGCCTTAGACTAAAGGTATTAATTATATTATATGAATAATTGAAATCAATATTGTGCTATTTTATAAAACCTTTCTTCTGGTAGGTACTAAATATCTATTTGTACGCTCTGTTAAAGTGAGCCATGAATAAAATTTGTATGAAAAATATTTTTTCTTTATGTTCTTAGAAAATATACCAAGACCAAAACCTTGTTTTTGTCGATAAAACGTTTTCAAGTAAAAAAATTAGGTTCCTATTATTTGTAACATAAATTAAAATAGCCCACAATTTGGATAAAATACTTATTATTTTTATTATCTTACAGATTTACATATTTTTGTTTTTGTATTAATTACTACTATAGGTACCTACCTATATTGGAAAAAAGCGGGATATGTGAAATAACTTGCGGAGACTGTGATACAAAATTAAATACACAAATACATAAAAAATAACAATTTCTCCGAATTTGCCAGTAATATAATTAACAATGATCATTCTTTCGATAGTCACAAATTAAAACTTCTCCACTCGGTTCCTGGATGGATGGATGGATAATGAATAGTTTGGAAACCATTGAAATCTTAAAAATTTGAATTCTAAAAACACACTAATAAATAATAGGTACCATATTTCAGTCCACTTCACCAATCCCAGAGTTTTTTGCCAAAAAAAAACCACCTCACCGCGCGTCCCCCTGACCTACCCGATTAGATTGATAAATTTTGTATTTAAGTTAGTTATTATCTATACCTTATTATGAGAGGGACTGCTCCTCTCAAAAGTATATAGTAGACATTAATAACTCATATAGTGTGTGTTTTACAAGGATAATATAAAACATAGGTATTTTAAATTGTAATGTTGCACCACGAAGTATCTGCCAAATCTTTCAATGATATATTCATATAATTTCATTATTACCAATCTTATTCAGTAGGTATATTTCACTCTACACGTAAAAGCTCCAAGTCTTCAATCACTTATAGCGCCTATATCTCTTCTATAGTATAAAAGTTAGTAGATATACTTGTTAGAAATATTTTTTTATGAATTTTAATATTATATCTTAAATATTTACCAAAATCGAAGCAACAACTGCCTCCAAGATTGCTCCTAGTGACCAGTCTATGCACTCCTGATGACCAACTTTAATATCGATGAGCAATCATTTAAACACGATTATTCACATTGTCAGAGTCAACTAATTAATTTCTACCTGCACTAAGATTTCCTAAACTACCTGTATTTTATTCCAACGAATCAGTGCGGGTCGGATATTAAGTATTTTATTCAAATAATTAACGGCAACAATTTATGATCATTAAGGCAATGATGTTTATAGATTTAGACATAAAAGCTATTCAACATTCCGGTAATACATACCTCTGCCATTTGTACGAACGACGCCGCATCCACAATAGGCTTCACTTCTTCCGATGCAACATCAGTTACAGATCTATGGCCCATACTTGTCGGCCGCGATTAATAAGTAATTACTCATTAAGCAGTGGGTGGTCCGGGAATATCTGCGCAGCGGCCTGCTCGTCGCAGGGTTGCCAGCTTCACCGGCAGTTCATATCTCCGGACGAATTTGAAGGCATGGTTGACTCGAATGGCATACATCATATATATTAAAAAAATAGTGCATATTGGCCGATATATGTTTATATATTTGTTTGATTGTTTGTAACCAAAAGATACATTTCGATTTTTTTCGGTTTTTTTCTCCGTTTTCGCGCGCTTTTTTGAGGTTTTCTATGGGAGTGTACGCGATAAAAATATTTTGTAAAAAGAATATGCAAGATTATTAATTTTCGCATCCAAATTTTGAGAATTTATTTTTCTTCTTCTTCTTTTTCTTTTTCTACGCCCGTTTGAGTGAAAATGGGTTTTTCTAGCATTTTTTCGTCAGTTTTCAAAATTTTTAAATTCGAATCGGTGAAAATATAGATAATTATGTTAAGCATATAATCTAATTATTAATTTATTTTTTAAAAATTTATTTCGTTTTTACGTACTTTTTGCAAACCTTGCGTTTCCTTTCATCACGTTTTTTTCTAAAAGTATAAGGAATATTTTAATTTTAAAAAGAGATTATGAAAGACCCTGACACTGGCGTAAAACTAAAATTAGAATCATATTTTAGTACTTCTTCTTCTTCTTTTTTTTGAACTTTGAAATTTTAAATATATTATGACAAATATCTCGATAAAAGTTTGAGATAATTGGTTGGAAATGATACTGTTGATACGTGTTAGTATGTTGTAAACGATACAATAATAATATTTAACATTTTTTAATTTTTTAATTTTTTACGATTTTTTTAGTGATTTCTTTGTTTAGCGCATAACTCGACGAATTCTGGATGAAAATACGATATTTTGAATTCTAATGATGAGTTAGACTATACTGTACCTGTACTAAAAAAATCATAACGATCGACATCGTTTTACTTAGTTTTTTTTGCAATTATCCTTCGCTAAAAATACAATTTTTAAAATAAATATAAAATAATGTGGAACAATATACCCCGACGCCAGCTCTCCGCCAACTCTCATATTATTTGCATGGAAAATTGTTCTTATTTCAAATGAATGATAAAGTCGGTGAAATAGCTTTGACATGTCAGAACAAAATATGACATTTCAAATAAAATACTTTTCATTGATTTTCAAAATGGTTTATCTGATCATTACGCTTATTTACAGAGAAAAAAACATTACAACAAGAATGCGTCATATGTTTTTCATTATTTTTAAGAGAAATTAAAAAGGTTATAGAGAAAATTAACGGCCACCAAAGCCATTTAATAAATGCTGTTCTTTGTTAGATTATGCAATGCAATATTTGCGAAAATCCTCAGCTGTTTTGAATATTTGTTTGATTTTACTTTAAATATGTTTTTTGAAGACAAATATCTGAATTAATACAGTGTTAAATCATTAAAAAATTACATATAATTAAAGGTTCACAAGTTGGTTTGTGTTTTTTATAAAAACACTTAATCCATTGCATGAATTTTATAAAAAGCGAACCAAATTAACATCTTCTGTCACGAAAAATTGACGAAAGTCCTATCGAAATTTATCATTGACCGCCAGTCACAGACAATTAAATGATGAAATGTCAGTTCCATACAAAAAATGCGCGTTGTTGAAATTAAAAATGTAACGTCTCGGTATATTTTTGATGAATAATACATCTGTTGTAAAAAATATAAAGTTTAAAATATGATTTATCGATTTTGACAAGAAAAAAATATTTTTTAATTCAGTATAGTTGTAAAAGATTAAATCTAAGAAATATAGTGTTCAAAAATATTTATTTCAATCAGCTGTTTTCGATTCAAATATTTTTAAACATGTTAGGCATAATGGTTGCGAGACATTTTCGTGTGTGCATATTAAATTAGGTACCTACATATGTTTTAAATAAAAATATATTGAAATCATTTAAGTGAGGTTTCTCAGCGGGTTTTTATGCTACAATTTTTAAAACAATTACAAAAGACAAGTCTTTGCCGCGTGATTTTTTCTAAACGTTTATTTTATTCTTCTTCTTCTTCTTTCGTTTCCATGCTAGATCTCCTGGAATTTCATTTTTACTCATATCTCGGTGTTGTGCGATCAGATTCAAAATTAAAGTATGACGTTTTGTGACGAATCCGGCCATCTTTTTTTTACGTACAAAGTTTTTGCATAGCTTTCTTTCTCGCGAAAATGCAAAAATAAAACACCGTTTTAGGGGTAGTTTAAAAATTAGAGACGCCATCATTTGCGCATTTTTATGAAACTTTTTCACCCCCTCCACTTTCCTAGGTACCTAACCAAGGTCGAAATATATAATGATGCAATATAGTATATAATTTTTTAGGATTACAACGTACAAGTTACAGAATCATGTATCAATAACATGCACCACCGAGAATAATTTCAGAATTTCAAGTTTTTCATTACTTTTTTTATTTACATGTGTCGTAACGATTAAAGAAAAGCGTTTGAGAGAAAAATATTATACAGGGTGTTTTTTATGATGAAGTTGAGATTTTTTACGAAATTGTGGTTATGTTAGGTTTAATTAGGTTAGGTTAGGTAAGGTTAGGTTAGGTTAGGTTAGGACAGGTCAGGTTAGGTAAGGTTAGGTTAGGTTGTGGTTTTTGGGTTTTTCATGGATACCTCCGCGAAGCGATGCTCGATTTCGAAAATTTAAAAAGTCCCGTACGGGCGCAGATTAGGAAATATTATACAAAGTGTTTTTATATTTAGATATGTCGTAACGATTTCGGAAAAGCGTTTGAGTGAGAAATATTATACCGGTTGTTTTTTATGATGAAGTTGCGTCTTTTTACGAAATTGTGGTTGTGTTAGGTTAGGTTAGAATAAGTTATTGGACAGGGTGTTTTTATGATGAAATTGCGCATTTTCCCGAAACGAGTTGTTGCATAGATGTGACGTCATGATTTCGGGAAGGTGCTTGGGTGGAAAATATTATTCAGGGTGTTTTTTATGATGAATTTGCGCGTTTCTTCGAAATTAGCTTTGCAGGGGGGTTTAATTTTATTATTATTTTGTTTAGTTGTGACGTCACGATTTCGGAAAGGTGCTTGGTTGGGAAATATTATACAGGGTGTTTTTAATGATGATAATATTTTAAGAATTGGGAAATTGCGCGTTTACGAATGAGCTTTTGCATAGATGTGATGTCACGATTTTGAAAAGGCGCTTGGGTGGGAAATATTATACAGGATGTTTTTTAATTTTCGACGTCACATTTTGGGGATTTTTAATAATTTTAGCGTGACGTCACGTTTAAGCCGTTTGGAAAATTACTTACAGAGTTGACATTTTGAAAAATTATCAAAGTATTTTTTTTTCAAAAATCAAAAGCTTATAAATATTATACAGGGTGTTTTTTTATGCAATCTGTGATCATGTTTATCTGTGATCACTCTAATTTTTTTTTTTGGATTTTAGATTTTCAACATTGATGACGTATTTTTTTTGGGATTTTTTTTTTACAGGGTGTTTTTTTAGGATGGTAATAATGTAAAATTGCATAAATGCGCATTTTATCGTAATTAGCTTCGCAAGGGGGATTATATTTTATGATTATTTAAGAAATATTCTACAGTGTTTTTAGTTTTTGACGTCACATTTTGGGGATTTTGAATAATTTAAGCGTGACGTTACGTTTTAGCCGTTTGGAAAATTATATACAGAGTTGACATTTTGAAAAATTGTCAAAGTGTTTTGTCCTAAATATTTTTTTTTCAAATACCAAATACCAAAATTTTTTTTTTAAACCAAAACACAATTTTTTTCCAAATACAAATAAACAAAATCAAAAAACCAAATTTTTTTTTGTCTCATTAGTACTCTAAAATTGGAAATATATATTTTCTTAGGTTAATTTGCTTCCAGATTCTTAGGTAAGTTTAGGTTAGGTTGGGAAAGGTTAGGTTAGGTTGGGTTTGGTTGGGTTAGGATAGGTTAGGTTTAGTTTGGTTGGGTTAGGTTAGGTTGGGTTAGGTTAGGTAAGGTTAAGTTAGGTTTTGGTTTTTGGGTTTTTAATGGATATCTCCGGAAAGCGATGCCCGATTTCGAAAATTTATAAAGTCCTAGACGGGCGCAGCCCGTCCGCGCCTTCCCAGCAAGCAAAGCCGCGCGGCGACTGTTGTCAGCCCGTGCAGCGGGCGTCTTCGACCGCAAAGCGGGAGCTCTCTCACTTTTGCGCGGCTTCGGGCGCGCAGCGGCTTCTTCTTACACCCTACGGTTTTTAAAATTCGAAGTTCCCACCCCCACACTAGATCTTTCACAACTAGGTTATTTATCATCCGATTTTAATTTTAAAAAATACCACAGATAGCTCTCATCTTCTTCTATCGAATATTATCTGGCACAGTCTGCCGCCAGGCTAAATTGCACGCGTAGTCGTGCAACGGGCACCTAGTCATATATATTAAAAAAATAGTGCATATTGGCCGATATATGTTTATATGTTTGATTGTTTGTAACCAAAAGTTACATTTCGATTTTTTTTCGTTTTTTTCTCCGTTTTTGCGCGCTTTTTTGCGGTTTTCTCTGCGAGTATACACGATAAAAATATTTTGTAAAAAGAATATGAAAGCCAATTAATTTCCGCATCCAAATTTTGAGCATTTATTTTTCTTCTTCTTCTTCTTTTTTTTCTACGCCAGTTTGGGCGAAAATGGGTTTTTCTTGCATATTTTCGTCAGTTTTCAAAATTTCAAAATTCGAATCGGTGAAAAGATAGATAATTACGTGACGCGTATGATCTAATTATTAATTTTTTTTTTTTAAATTTATTTCGTTTTTACGTACTTTTTGCAAACTTTGCGTTTCCTTTCATCACGTTTTTTTCTAAAAGTACAGGGAATATTTTGATTCTAAAAACAGATTATGAAAGACTCTGACACTGGAGTGAAAATAAAATTAGAACCATATTTTAGTACTTCTTCTTTTTCTTTTTTTTGAACTTTGAAATTTTAAAAATATTATGACAAATATCTCGATAAGTGTTTGAGATAATCGGTTGGATCTGGTTGGAAATAATACTGACGATGCGTATTACTATGCTGCAAACGATACAATAATAATATTTAACATTTTTTAATTTTTTAATTTTTTACGAATTTTTTAGTGATTTCTTTGTTTAGCGCATAACTCAATGAATTTTGTATGAAATTAGGATATTTTGAATTCTAATGATGAGTTAGACTATACTGTACCTGTACTAAAAAAATCATAATGATCGACATTGTTTTACATAGTTTTTTTTGCAATTATAATTCGCCAAAAATACAATTTTTAAAATAAATATAAAATAATGTGGAACAATATACCCCGGCGCCAGCTCTCCGCCAACTCTCATATTATATTGTATGGAAAATTATTCTAATTTCAAATTAATGAAAAGGTCG
Organism: Agrypnia vestita; assembly: GCA_016648135.1. Classification (NCBI taxonomy): domain Eukaryota; kingdom Metazoa; phylum Arthropoda; class Insecta; order Trichoptera; family Phryganeidae; genus Agrypnia; species Agrypnia vestita. Next base: position 7,228 of record JADDOH010003589.1, on the reverse strand, counting down.
GCGAAATAGATTTGACATGTCGGAACAAAATATGACGTTTCAAAAAAAATACTTTTCATTCATTTTCAAAATGGTTTATCTGACCATTACTTTATTTATAAAGAAAAAAAGATTAGATCAAGAATGCGTCATATTTTTTTCGTTGTTTTTAAGAGAAATTAAAAAGGTTATAGAGAAAATTAACGGCCACCAAAGCCATTTAATAAATGCTGTTCTTTGTTAGAATATGCAATGCAATATTTGCGAAAATCCTCAGCTGTTTTGAATATTCGTATGATTTTACTTTAAATATGTTTTTTGAAGACAAATATCTGAATTAATACATCGTTAAATCATTAAAAAATTACATATAATTAAAGGTTCACAAGTTGGTTTGTGTTTTTTATAAAAACACTTAATCCATTGGATGAATTTTATAAAAAGCGAACCAAATTAACATCTTCTGTCAAGAAAAATTGACGAAAATCCTATCGAAATTTATCATTGTTAAATTTATCACAGACAATTAAATGATGAAATGTCAGTTCCATACAAAAAATGCGCGTTGTTGAAATTAAAAATGTAACGTCTCGGTATATTTTTGATGAATAATACATCTGTTGTAAAAAATATAAAGTTTAAAATATGATTTATCGATTTTGACAAGAAAAAAATATTTTTTAATTCAGTATAGTTGTAAAAGATTAAATCTAAGAAATATAGTGTTCAAAAATATTTATTTCAATCAGCTGTTTTCGATTCAAATATTTTTAAACATGTTAGGCATAATAGTTGCGAGACATTTTCGTGTGTGCATATTAAATTAGGTACCTACATATGTTTTAAATAAAAATATATTGAAATCATTTAAGTGAGGTTTCTCAGCGGGTTTTTACGCCACAATTTTTAAAACAATTACAAAAGACAAGTCTTTGCCGCGTGATTTTTTCTAAACGTTTATTTTATTCTTCTTCTTCTTCTTTCGTTTCCATGCTAGATCTCCTGGAATTTCATTTCAAAATTAAAGTATGACGTTTTGTGACGAATCCGGCCATCTTTTTTTTTACGTATTATAGTTTTTGCATAGCTTTCTTTCTCGCGAAAATGCAAAAATAAAACACCGTTTTAGGCGTAGTTTTAAAAATTAGAGACGCCATCATTTGCGCATTTTTATGAAACTTTTTCACCCCCTCCACTTTCATAGGTACCTAACCAAGGTCGAAATATATAATGATGCAACATAGTATATAATTTTTTAGGATTACAACCTACAAGTTATCATGTATCAATAACATGCACCACCGAGAATAATTTCAGAATTTCAAGTTTTTCATGTTTTTCATTACTTTTTTTATTTACATGTGTCGTAACGATTAAAGAAAAGCGTTTGAGAGAAAAATATTATGCAGGGTGTTTTTTATGATGAAGTTGAGATTTTTTACGTAATTGTGGTTATGTTAGGTTTAATTAGGTTAGGTTAGGTAAGGTTAGGTTAGGTTAGGTTACGACAGGTCAGGTTAGGTAAGGTTAGGTTAGGTTAGGTTAGGTTGTGGTTTTTGGGTTTTTCGTGGATACCTCCGCGAAGCGATGCTCGATTTCGAAAATTTAAAATGTCCCGCAGATTGGGAAATATTATATAAAGTGTTTTTTTATTTAGATATGTCGTAACGATTTCGGAAAAGCGTTTGAGCGAGAAATATTATACAGGTTGTTTTTTATGATGAAGTTGCGTCTTTTTACGAAATTGTGGTTGCGTTAGGTTAGGTTAGAATAGGTTATTGGACAGGGTGTTTTTATGATGAAATTGCGCATTTTCCCGAAACGAGTTGTTGCGTAGATGTGACGTCATGATTTCGGGAAGGTGCTTGGGTGGAAAATATTATTCAGGGTGTTTTTTATGATGAATTTGCGCGTTTCTTCGAAATTAGCTTTGCAGGGGGGGTTTAATTTTATTATTTTTTTTCTTTAGTTGTGACGTCACGATTTCGGAAAGGTGCTTGGTTGGGAAATAGTATACAGGGTGTTTTTAATGATGATATTATTTTAAGAATTGGGAAATTGCGCGTTTACGAATGAGCTTTTGCATAGATGTGATGTCACGATTTTGAAAAGGCGCTTGGGTGGGAAATATTATACAGGGTGTTTTTTTATGCAATCTGTGATCATGTTTATCTGTGATCACTCTAATTTTTTTTTTTGGATTTTAGATTTTCAACATTGATGACGTATTTTTTTGGGATTTTTTTTTTATACAGGGTGTTTTTTTAGGATGGTAATAATGTAAAATTGCATAAATGCGCATTTTATCGTAATTAGCTTCGCAAGGGGGATTATATTTTATGATTATTTAAGAAATATTCTACAGTGTTTTTTAGTTTTTGACGTCACATTTTGGGGATTTTGAATAATTTAAGCGTGACGTTACGTTTTAGCCGTTTGGAAAATTATATACAGAGTTGACATTTTGAAAAATTGTCAAAGTGTTTTGTTCTAAATATTTTTTTTTCAAAAACCAAATACAAAATATTTTTTTTTAAACCAAAACACTTTTTTTTTTCTAAATACAAATAAACAAAATCAAAAAACCAAAATGCAAATTTTTTTTTGTCTCATTAGTACTCTAAAATTGGAAATATATATTTTCTTAGGTTAATTTGCTTCCAGATTCTTAGGTTAAGTTTAGGTTGGGTTTGGTTGGGTTAGGATAGGTTAGGTTTAGTTTGGTTGAGTTAGGTTAGGTTGGGTTAGGTTAGGTTGGGTTAGGTTAGGTAAGGTTAAGTTAGGTTTTGGTTTTTGGGTTTTTCATGGATATCTCCGGAAAGCGATGCCCGATTTCGAAAATTTAGAAAGTCCTAGACGGGCGCAGCCCGTCCGCGCCTTCCCAGCAAGCAAAGCCGCGCAGCGACTGTTGTCAGCCCGTGCAGCGGGCGTCTTCGACCGCAAAGCGGGAGCTCTCTCACTTTTGCGCGGCTTCGGGCGCGCAGCGGCTTCTTCTTAAACCCTACGGTTTTTAAAATTCGAAGTTCTCACCCCCATACAAGATCTTTCACAATTCGGTCATTTATCATCCGATTTCAATTTAAAAAGATACCACAGATAGCTCTCATATTCTTCTATCGAATATTATAATCTGGCACAGTCTGCCGCCAGGCTAAATTGCACGCGTAGTCGTGCAACGGGCACCTAGTCATATATATTAAAAAAATAGTGCATATTGGCCGATATATGTTTATATAAATGTTTGTAACCAAAAGTTACATTTCGATTTTTTTCGTTTTTTTTCTCCGTTTTTGCGCGCTTTTTTGAGGTTTTCTCTGGGAGTGTACATGATAAAAATATTTTGTAAAAAGAATATGAAAGATTATTAATTCCCGCATCCAAATTTTGAGCTTTTATTTTTCTTCTTCTTCTTTTTCTTTTTCTACGGCCGTTTGAGTGAAAATGGGTTTTTCTAGCATTTTTTCGTCAGTTTTCAAAATTTTTAAATTCGAATCGGTGAAAATATAGATAATTGTGTTATGCATATAATCTAATTATTAATTTATTTTTTAAAAATTTATTTCGTTTTTACGTACTTTTTGCAAACTTTGCGTTTCCTTTCGTCACGTTTTTTTCTAAAAGTACAAAGAATATTTTGATTCTAAAAACAGATTATGAAAGACTCTGACACTGGCGTGAAAATAAAATTAGAACCATATTTTAGTACTTCTTCTTCTTCTTTTTTTGAACTTTGAAATTTTAAAAATATTATGACAAATATCTCGGTAAGCGTTTGAGATACTTGGTTGGAAATAATATTGATGATACATATTAGTATGCTGTAAACGATAAAATAATAAAATTTAACTTTTTTTAATTTTTTAATTTTTTACGAATTTTTTAGTGATTTCTTTGTTTAGCGCATAACTCAATGAATTTTGTATGAAATTAGGATATTTTGAATTCTAATGATGAGTTAGACTATACTGTACCTGTACTAAAAAAATCATAATGATCGACATCGTTTTACATAGTTTTTTTTGCAATTATAATTCGCCAAAAATACAATTTTTAAAATAAATATAAAATAATGTGGAACAATATACCCCGGCGCCAGCTCTCCGCCAACTCTCATATTATATTGTATGGAAAATTATTCTAATTTCAAATTAATGAAAAGGTCGGCGAAATAGATTTGACATGTCGGAACAAAATATGACGTTTCAAAAAAAATACTTTTCATTCATTTTCAAAATGGTTTATCTGACCATTACGCTTATTTATAAAGAAAAAAAGATTAGATCAAGAATGCGTCATATTTTTTTCGTTGTTTTTAAGAGAAATTAAAAAGATTATAGAGAAAATTAACGGCCACCAAAGCCATTTAATAAATGCTGTTCTTTGTTAGAATATGCAATGCAATATTTGCGAAAATCCTCAGCTGTTTTGAATATTCGTATGATTTTACTTTAAATATGTTTTTTGAAGACAAATATCTGAATTAATACAGCGTTAAATCATTCAAAAATTACATATAATTAAAGGTTCACAAGTTGGTTTGTGTTTTTTATAAAAACACTTAATCCATTGGATGAATTTTATAAAAAGCGAACCAAATTAACATCTTCTGTCACGAAAAATTGACGAAAATCCTATCGAAATTTATCATTGACCGCCAGTCACAGACAATTAAATGATGAAATGTCAGTTCCATACAAAAAATGCGCGTTGTTGAAATTAAAAATGTAACGTCTCGGTATATTTTTGATGAATAATACATCTGTTGTAAAAAATATAAAGTTTAAAATATGATTTATCGATTTTGTTAAGAAAAAAATATTTTTTAATTCAGTATAGTTGTAAAAGATTAAATCTAAGAAATATAGTGTTCAAAAATATTTATTTCAATCAGCTGTTTTCGATTCAAATATTTTTAAACATGTTAGGCATAATGGTTGCGAGACATTTTCGTGTGTGCATATTAAATTAGGTACCTACATATGTTTTAAATAAAAATATATTGAAATCATTTAAGTGAGGTTTCTCAGCGGGTTTTTATGCCACAATTTTTAAAACAATTACAAAAGACAAGTCTTTGCCGCGTGATTTTTTCTAAACGTTTATTTTATTCTTCTTCTTCTTCTTTCGTTTCCATGCTAGATCTCCTGGAATTTCATTTTTACTCATATCTCGGTGTTGTGCGATCAGATTCAAAATTAAAGTATGACGTTTTGTGACGAATCCGGCCATCTTTTTTTTTACGTACAAAGTTTTTGCATAGCTTTCTTTCTCGCGAAAATGCAAAAATAAAACACCGTTTTAGGCGTAGTTTTAAAAATTAGAGACGCCATCGTTTGCGCATTTTTATGAAACTTTTTCACCCCCTCCACTTTCCTAGGTACCTAACCAAGGTCGAAATATATAATGATGCAATATAGTATAGAATTTTTTAGGATTACAACGTACAAGTTACAGAATCATGTATCAATAACATGCACCACCGAGAATAATTTCAGAATTTCAAGTTTTTCATTACTTTTTTTATTTACATGTGTCGTGACGATTAAAGAAAAACGTTTGAGAGAAAAATATTATGCAGTGTGTTTTTTATGATGAAGTTGAGATTTTTTACGAAATTGTGGTTATGTTAGGTTTAATTAGGTTAGGTTAGGTAAGGTTAGGTTAGGTTAGGTTACGACAGGTCAGGTTAGGTAAGGTTAGGTTCGGTTAGGTTAGGTTGAGGTTTTTGGGTTTTTCGTGGATACCTCCGCAAAGCGATGCTCAATTTCGAAAATTTAAAAAGTCCCGTACGGGCGCAGATTGGGAAATATTATATAAAGTGTTTTTTTATTTAGATATGTCGTAACAATTTCGGAAAAGCGTTTGAGTGAGAAATATTATACAGGTTGTTTTTTATGATGAAGTTGCGTCTTTTTACGAAATTGTGGTTGTGTTAGGTAAGGTTAGAATAGGTTATTGGACAGGGTGTTTTTATGATGAAATTGCGCATTTTCCCGAAACGAGTTGTTGCATAGATGTGACGTCATGATTTCGGGAAGGTGCTTGGGTAGAAAATATTATTCAGGGTGTTTTTTTATGATGAATTTGCGCGTTTCTTCGAAATTAGCTTTGCAGGGGGGTTTAATTTTATTATTTTTTTTTTTTAGTTGTGACGTCACGATTTCGGAAAGGTGCTTGGTTGGGAAATATTATACAGGGTGTTTTTAATGATGATAATATTTTAAGAATTGGGAAATTGCGCGTTTACGAATGAGCTTTTGCATAGATGTGATGTCACGATTTTGAAAAGGCGCTTGGGTGGGAAATATTATACAGGGTGTTTTTTAATTTTCGACGTCACATTTTGGGGATTTTGAATAATTTTAGCGTGACGTCACGTTTAAGCCGTTTGGAAAATTACTTACAGAGTTGTCATTTTGAAAAATTATCAAAGTATTTTTTTTTCAAAAATCAAAAGCTTATAAATATTATACAGGGTGTTTTTTTATGCAATCTGTGATCATGTTTATCTGTGATCACTCTAATTTTTTTTTTTGGATTTTAGATTTTCAACATTGATGACGTATTTTTTTGGGATTTTTTTTTATACAGGGTGTTTTTTTAGGATGGTAATAATGTAAAATTGCATAAATGCGCATTTTATCGTAATTAGCTTCGCAAGGGGGATTATATTTTATGATTATTTAAGAAATATTCTACAGTGTTTTTAGTTTTTGACGTCACATTTTGGGGATTTTGAATAATTTAAGCGTGACGTTACGTTTTAGCCGTTTGGAAAATTATATACAGAGTTGACATTTTGAAAAATTGTCAAAAGTTTGGGGGTTGGGTTGCCAAGTGTGTGTTTGTCCTAAATATTTTGTTTTCAAAAACCAAATACCAAAATTTTTTTTTTAAACCGAAACACAATTTTTTTTCCAAATACAAATAAACAAAATCAAAAAACCAAAATGCATTTTTTTTTTTGTCTCATTAGTACTCTAAAATTGGAAATATATATTTTCTTAGGTAAATTTGCTTCCAGATTCTTAGGTAAGTTTAGGTTAGGTTGGGAAAGGTTAGGTTAGGTTGGGTTTGGTTGGGTTAGGATAGGTTAGGTTTAGTTTGGTTGGGTTAGGTTAGGTTGGGTTAGGTTAGGTAAGGTTAAGAGTTAGGTTTTGGTTTTTGGGTTTTTCATGGATATCTCCGGAAAGCGATGCCCGATTTCGAAAATTTAGTAAGTCCTAGACGGGCGCAGCCCGTCCGCGCC